>OX030949.1:21601658-21871658 GCA_943735915.1 Pherbina coryleti | reverse complement strand
TCTCTCTCTCTCTCTCTCTTTTGTTTCTGCTTACTTACGCTCTTTGTTTACATACTTGCTCTTTCATTTCCCTATCATACTTTAAGCAGCAGCAAACAACTTTCATTCATTCGGAAAAAAATACATGATTTTCCTTAATTTAATAAAAGAGCAACAATTCGACCATTTAAGAGAAACTCTGCGAATGAGAGCGATACTAAAAGTGCATTAATTCAGTCACGTGATGTTGACTTGAAACTTGTGAGGTTAGTAATTTCATGGTTGCTGTTTTTTGCTGGGGTTGTTGGTATCATTTCGGAAATTTGTATGCAAACTTCTATCTATGTGCTATTGTAAAGGTATTTATGTATATCGAAATATATGCTTGTATGTTCTGTTATTATATATATAAAAAGATAAATATGTATTTGTAAATATATATTTATTTGCTTTTTTGTGTAGAAATGTATACAACTTGGTATATGTATATATATATATATGTATATGAATTATGTGCAATATCGTTGTTAGTGAAGCAAATCCAGTGAAGCACAGGCTGCTTTTTATTTCTATTCTTGTTGATGTTGTTGTCGTTGTTGTTATGGTTTTTGTTGTTTTGAAGAAAGCAGGTCAATGAAATAACGAATGCTTTTGCGATTACGTGCGATTTTCTGCGGAGGGTGTGCTTTTTTAATGAATTAAAAATAAATGTTGCCGTCTTTAAAGAACGAAACTCAAGTGGCTAAAAGTCACCCTTCTAAGCAACAAGCAGCAACTTGTTGTTTTTACTTCAATTAAATTAACGTTTCAGTGCGTTTATTTTCACTAGATTTGATTTAAATGAAATTTTATTATTCATGAATAATTCTGAACGAGTGTTTTGTTTTTATCCCTACATATCAATGAAAATACAAAAAATTAGATTTTGTTTTGTTTGCATTCATGTGTGCAGATGTTTAAGTTTATTAAATTGATTAGCTAGAAACAACTGTATTTCGTTGTAGAACAAGCAAATTACAAAGAAAAACAGACTTCGCATGTAAGCTATGGGGCGTATGAGTAACATAATATTTAACAACTGGTAAAAATATTTTTGTTTATAATTTATAAAGTTTTTTGTTTGAAACACATCCTGGATTATCGCTTTTATACGCATTTTTAAGGAGAACTATTTTATTATTTAACAAAAAAAAACTAAGAGTTTTCAACATCTCAGTCGAATTGGCTGATCTTTCAGAATATGTCATGGAAATTTCAAAAAAACTGTGGCCGAATATTTGAATGTTTCAGTCTTGAATTCAACATGATGGCTCAAAAGTAACGGTACTGAACTGTTTTCAGCATTTTGTACATTAAAAACTATGAAAAATTCACAAATCTTCTTGTTTCTTTTTATAAAAAATCATATTCTTGTAGTTATCCATGGAAAAGTGTTATTATTTTCAAAATTTTTGGAGATATTTTTCAATTTAAAAAAAAACTTGCCTGCAATAGTTTTTTAAAATTAAATCTTTTTTAAAATTTTTAAAAATTTTTATTTTCCAACCAGATGTAAAATTGCGTTTACAAAATATATTGAACTTATTTTTGAGAGTCAAAAACAGACTTTTTTTACAGAATTTTCTTCCTTATGTACTTTTACCAATTTTGTTGTTCAAACATATTTTATATACCCTGCTCTATTGATCAAAGCAAATTTTATTTTTTAAATAAAGCCAGATTGGCTGAAGCTGGGACAAAATGACTGTATCGCAAAGTAAAATCTCTAAGAATTTAACAAAAATTCATTTGAAAACTCGACATAAGCTTTGATTAAAAAGAAAAAAAAACGATCTTAATTCGAAATTTGGAAAAAATTGAATGAAAACTTAGCATACCTCTCATACACGCTGACGTCATCAAAATGGTAAAATCTTCATAAATTTCAAAAAATTAAAAGCTTTGACTTGATATTTTACACATTAGATTTAATTTGAAACATGCTCTTTGAGTATGTGGAAATATATATAATGACGGGAATAAATGTACATATAAAGTGACGTAATCTTGCAATTTCAACTATAAACAATGCAGAATATCATTCCTTACTAGTTGAAGACAAAATCGACTTTGGAAACAAATATGTACTTCCGTTAATATACAATTGATTTCAGTCTCTTTTTGTTTTTTCTTTTGTCCAAAGGTTAACTTATTAAGGTTAATTGACTAAATAAAAGTTATCTTAATTATACCATTAGCATTAGAAACTTCGCAGACATAACAATACCACGCTCAAATTAAGTAACAGAGTAAATATCTAGGGTGTAATTCTAGATAAGAAACTTAGTTATTTTTTAAAATATGTAAAAACTTCACTTTAAAAATAGATTTGCCCAAAAAAGAAAAATAAAATATTTGGTTTTTTACGTAAATGGATTTTTAAAAGTAAATTTTAATTTAAATTAATTTTTTTCAATTTTAATCCTGCGTGAAGGATATTCAAAGCTAAAGTTATAATCGAGATAGTACAGAACTTTTCATTGTTACATAATAGTCAAAATTTTTGTGATTTTGATTATAGTGTTATAGTGTTAATGTATACTTGAACGGAATTTTTTTACTTTTTCAAAAAAAATGAATACAATTTTTTTTTTATCTCGAGCATCAGGAATGGAACAGAAGATAATTTTCTAAATTTGGATTCTTCAAACAGTTTTGAAGAACACCCAGTCTATTAATTTGAAATACCAGCCTAAGACGATTTTATTTTCTATTCTGATATTTACAAAAAAAAAAATCCTGCTAGATTTTTAACAATTTGTTCATATCTCCTTTATGGTTATTATTCCGTTTAAGCACCTCTTAACAACAATTGTTTAGTCAATTGAAACCCGTCAAATGATATACTTAGAAACTCAAAATTTTAGTATAAAATTTTTACCTATTATGCTTTAATTAAATCCCCGTCAATCATACAATGTTATTGATAAACAAATATTTCAAAATTTAAGAATATAGTAGATTTTATTTCAGCATTTTGATACAACAACGATACTATAAAATTTCTTTTATTGATTTTAAGCTAACAAGAATTTTATTTATTTTCTTTTAACAATGAAAATCTACATATCCACTCGAATGCTTAAAGTTGCAACCACTTGAAAAATCAAAACTCATAGAAAAGTATGGGTACACTGAGAAAATTGAACGCCTTAAAATCAAAGAAAAAGAGTTGTTAAAAGACTGTAACCAAAATATCTTTGCTACAAAGAAAAGATCGTTGCACTAATGAATTATTCTTTAACTAAGCAACTGCTGCATCTTTAAAACAAAAGACTGAAGTTCTTTGAAGCTAAATCAATCAAAAAATATTTGCCGTAAAGATAAATTATTTACTATAACGATTTAATTCTTTGTCAACAAGAATTTGTTAACAAAGAAAAAAGTACGCAAAATCAACAAATTTTCTTTGTTTTCTTGAAGCTTAGCATCGTTGTTTCAAAGACAAAGTCTATAACTTTAAAGAATTTTTTGTACAAAATCATATTTTTCTTAAAAATACACACGCTTATAGTTCGCAGTTACTTTGTGGGCAATATGTACTATATAAGGCAATTGATGTATTGATATGTATAAGTTATTATTAGCACTAGATTAAATCGTACAGGTTAAGGATCAAGGGGAAGGGGGAGGGGGTGGGAAAGAGAGTAGAGAAGACGTGAGTAATAGAAAAAAAGTAATAGAGTGAGTAATAGAAAAAAAAGGCGGACATACGTTTTATCTTTGGGCACAATCTAACCAATAAAAGTCTTTGTGGCAAAGTGTATTTTCTTTACTTTTACGATTTTTTTCCCTGAGTGTAGGATTATCATTTTAAAAAGACAGATCACAAACAAAAATTCAACAAAATATTCAATGTACTGAAAAGAAATAGAAATGCACTTAAACATATATAACAAACATGCCCACGTAGTGGCCCGTATGGCCCACGTGGCCCGTATGGCCCACGTGGCCCTTCATACAAATTTTATTCTATCTTAATTTTGTCTTTGCGATGAGCCAAAATCAAAAAACGCCTGCAAAAAACAACACAATCCGCACTCGTTCAGTGTTCAGCATATTTTCCAGCGAACTTTACAAAAAGAAATGCATGCAAAGCCATAATAAAAAAACGCATACTCGATGATGTCGATGCTGAAGCTGATTGTCCCGTTGCTTGTATGTCGAGTAATTTTTCATGACATGACCCCTTTTACATTGGTCAAGACTTGAAATCAAGCCTGTGAGTTTGTTGATGAAAGACGTGGACATCAACCTGAAAGAGGGGAAGTTTTAAAGGGAATAGCAAAGAATTGAATTCAAGTCTTGACCAATGTAAAAAGAGTACATTTGATTTTATTGTAGTTTAATTGTTTTTTTGTTTTGTTTGATTTTTTGCCAAACGCAACGATGAGCAACATTTTGTGTTTTATTTTTTTTTTGTTTTTTAAGCATTGGCCCGCGCTTAAAATTTCTTGGGTCCCTCTGATATATAAGGTTGCCTAAGGTGCAAGAGTACATAACTATTATCGGGTTTTGCTCACTTTGAAAGATTCAAACAGTAGATTGCTGCTTTGTTTCGGGCTCATAAGCATAGATTCATGTTTCATCACCTGTGGTGATGTCGTAGATGTGTACTTTTTCAGCACTTCCTTGCCCCGAGCCTTTTTTTTTAAAACCCTCAAATTATGGGGGTATACAATGGGAAAACCCTGACGCCTAAATGCTCATATAAAATCGAATGTATGCTAAAATCACTAATGCCCAAGGATGATACCATGTCTCATACCAGTCTGCTTACAACAGCTCACGCACACCATCGGTGTTTTGCCACAACAACTGTTCTCGAACGACCTTCACGAAATTCCTTTTGGAGAGAATAACAACAACAATCGAAGTCATTCAACCAGCTTTTTACAGTCGCTGGCTGTGGTGCTTCATCACCAAACGTCGAACTATGTTGATCGATGCATTCTTTTTTTGTCCATTCACGTCGATAATCATAAAAAATCATAACCCGAAAATGTTCACGTGTTAATTGCATTTTTTTTGCTGAAATACAATATTCAAACCATTGTCAACAACTCAATAAGTGCACATACACCAAAATGTTGTGAGTACGTTTATGCTAGAAAATGTCATATCTTCGAATGGAACAGTTAAAATTCATTTGGCAATGCTAAGTGTTGCCGAGACGTAAGACTGAATAGGTAGCATACGTATTAATAGATTAATAAATAACCTTATCTAAAAGATAAGTTCGTCAATTGTCTTGAAAGTATTTGGTATTTTTTTTTTTTTTTACTATTTCTGCAACACGTAATCGTTTAAATTATCGGCTCTCTATTAGTGGAATTTTACAAATTTTGACAGGTTCATAACATTTCTCTCCGCAACTAATCTTAATTAATGAAGTTTGCATTTACTTTGATGCAATATTAATTGTAAATGCAAAATCATATTTCATCTCTCTGCATAACTGCTTTTTAGTGTAGCCCATTATGTTTGTCTAATTTTTTAATGATTTATGTGTAAGTTTTTAAGTTAAAATATTTTCTCAACATTTAACGGTACTTTAATTTAAAAACTTTTTCTTAGGTAGAGCACCCTAATTAGCTGGCATACTTAAGCAATGAAATTTTTTAATCGTTATTTTATTAGTAGCCAAAGACCAAGCCAAATACTCCAAACATTAAATTCAACGCCTCGATAGAGCACGTCATGGTTCGACCTTTTCTTATTTCAAAATAATTAAAACAGCGTTGTACGGATAGCTTTGGATGGTATTGCTTTCTTTTTTTTTTTTCAAACTTGTAGCTTCTTCGGTAGCTAATATATAGTAGCTGTAATTGTGTTTGTTGTTGTTGTTTTTGTTGTTGTTGTTGTTGTTGTTGTTGTTGTTGTTTTTGTTGCTTGTGTGTTGCTGATGTCTGCCCTTCAAAAAACACACCCTTGATTCATTAAATATAGATATTTATTTGTATGATTTAGTTTTGTTGCCTCAACATAAAGTTTTTTAATTTATGTTTGTGTGTGTGTGTGTATGTGTGTGTGTGTGTGGGAGTGTACGCAAGTTTTACTAAATATGTGAGAGTGCGCACTGTTACGTTTCCGATGTAAATACACTAGTTCGTGTTTGTGGAAGTACGTTTATGTGTGCGCAAATGTACGTTTCACCTGTGAAGATTATCCTTCGCTGTAAATTTGTACTCGTTAATATTTACTGACATACGAGTTGGTCAACTTATGCGTTAACTTGTAAATATCAACAACCTACGGCAAAGAAACTATAATAAATAAAACGACCACTCATATTCACAACAACAACAACAACAACAACAACAACAACAACAACAACAACAACAACAACAACAACAACAACAACAACAACAACAACAACAACAACAACAACAAAAACAACAACTAATGACTTGCCACTGGCACTGATTTTCATTTTTATGTTGTTTTCTTTTAATTAGGCCTACGCCAGTGCGCACCTCTGCACACGTGTATTTTTTTGTACATGTGGTAGTGTGGGTGTGTGCCTTCACACCGTCTGATAATAAGTTTTGTTGTTTTATATAATTATGTATATTATTAAAATAACCGTTAATTTGTTGAGATTTAATGATTTCTTTAACTCAGAAGGTCATGAAAAATAATTATTAGTTGGGTTGTTCGACACAAAATTGTTTTGTAATAATATGTTTTGGGTGTATATCGGTGAGGATTATGTTTTTGGGCGTTCATGCCCAACAAAACTGTTACAAATTTCCTGTTAATTAATACAAAATATTATAATTTTTAAAGATATCAGTGCCCTTCATGTAATTAGGATGTAACTTTCACACTTCTTAAATAATAAATACCATAAAATTCACTCTCCGCTTAACCAAAAGTAAAGGTTTGATCATTATGGAGAGTTTGACATATGCTTTCGAATTGATATTTTTTCTGTTATAAGTTTCTGTTTTCGAACTTGTAGTTTTTTGCGCTGTATTAGGAAAATTCCAAAAAAAGAGAAAAGTTCTTGACATTTTTTTTGGAAGTGTCAATGTAGCGTTTGACCGCACAGGTTTCCAAAAAAGTTGAAAAAGACTTCGTCGTTACTCGGAGGGAACTTGTTAAGCAAAACAACTGCAAATTTGTTACATGGAATTATAATGGAACTCGGTTTTGTTCTTTCTTTGTTATTTAATCTATCTATATATATATATAAAAATAAGTGCATTGTGTATGAAATTGATGTTCTCTCTAATGCGTGAACCGATTTTGTTTCTGGAAATTTCTCATGAAAGGTGACGTCAATACGAAGGTTTTTTGTATAAATGGTCTTTGTGTGTATTGGTTCATGAATTATAGGCATTTTAGTGAACTTATCAACAATACAGGTGTGAAAAAATATGGTGTATATGGGGAAATATTTACAAGGGTAATTGAAAATAAATGGAATATTGGAATAATTTGGCAAGTCTCACTATAGTTTACATTTGCTCGAAAAATATAGGCATAGTAAAAATTCTGCATACCCCTTTTTTTCCTACCCCCTTTACCGCCTAGAAATCAATAAAAATGCTATATTTAAGACTTTTTTGGTCGTATTAGACTAAAATTTGGTAAATAAGTTCGTATGGTTACTGTCGGCAACTATACTAAAACTGGGCGTGGTCTAACTATATATACGCCCACTTTATAGAAATCATTATTATTCCTGAGTTGTACATGTTTTGATAGTGGAACTTGATATGTAGACGTTATGGGCCCAAGAGGTAGTTATTATATATTTGAGCGAACATTAGACAAGGGGGAATTTGGCCACACAGGCCAAATTTATGATATCGAATTGCTTTGGAACTAAATGTCGTATGGAACTATGCAATAGACTCCTAAACTACTCATCCGATCAGCATGAAAATTTGTGTATAGAAGTTTTTTGGTACGGTGGGTGTTTGTAGGCTATCAATCCACCTTGAACACCAGAGGGCGCTGTAGTACAATTTTTTTACAAAACTGCCTAACACTCCCAAACGGCTCATGCGATTAGAATACAAATTGGTATATAGTAGTTCTCAGGTACGATGAGTTTATTGACAGTATCTTCTTTGAACCACCTTGGACACCAGATGGTGCTGGAGTAAAATTTTTTTAAAAAATCGCATATTTTTAGTTGTTACATATGCAAATATTTACAAAATATAAAATATTTCTTAAATTTAGTAAAATTCAAAAATTTCCGTTATTTTGACATCAAAAACCTGAACATATCTTGAAAACTATGAAAAATTTTACTACAACGATATATTTAATGCAACATCGTCGCTCAAAATGAGAAAAACACAATCAGAAATTTAATTTTGTGACTTTCGATTCAAATATCTCCGCTACTTTTTTATACACTTTGTTAAATTTTTTTTTTGTCTCAAAGCTTCATCAAATTACTATAAAAACCATTTTGCAAAAATACCGTTAGTTGAGTATATATATTTTAAATATTTTTTTCAAAAAAGGTCTGAAATTTTGGAGTTTTCCTCAAAAAAGGCTCAAAATTTGTTTTTGTTGTAAAAATAATTTAAATTAAAATTCGCAAATTTTGAACTCTATTTAAAAGCTATAACATTTATAAGCAAAAATTATTTCAATTTTACGCAAAAATTAAAAACCATTTTTGTGATTAAAAAAATAAGGCCTAACCCTTGATTTTTTCGAACACAATTTTTTTTCCAATATTGTGTTTTTATATTTTTGAAAAAATATACAAGCTAAACAATAAATTTTTTAGAAAAAATTATCTTAGTATCTCTTACCAATCAAAAGTTATAGCCAATAATCTTTATCCAAAATATAAATACAAGAAGCAAAACGCTGTCTGTGTGATGGCTGGAAACTTAAAAACTACTGAGCCGATAGAGCTGAAATTTTGGCAGCACATTTTTTCAAGTACGAGATGGTTTAAATTTCTGTCACACCCCCTTTTACCGCCCACAAATTAATAAAAATGCTATATTTCCTACGGTTTTCGTCGATTTGGCTACATTTTGATAATTTAGTTTGTATGCTCACTGTAGGCAACTGTACTAAAACTGCGTAATGTCCATCTACAAGAAAACTGGGATGGGCATTAGTTATATAAGTGGGTGTGGCTCCGCCCATACAATTCAAATTTGTATTATCGAATAGCTTTGAAAGTAAAAGTAGCAGTATTTACATACAAACTCAATTCGAGTTACTATTTAAACTGTAACTGTAACTGGGAAACTGTAACGAGCAGTGGAAAATGACAGTGGTGTTAAACTATGGGTCTAAAAAAAGTTTCGAATATAATTATTATGTTGCGATATAATTGCTGGGTGCAGCAACGCGCGCCGGGAAAAGCTAGTATATATATAAAAATAAGTTGCATTGTGTATGAAATTGATGTTCTCTCTAATGCGTGAACCGATTTTGTTTCTGGAAATTTCTCATGAAAGGTGACGTCAATACAAAGGTTTTTTTGTATAAATGGTCTTTGTGTGTATTGGTTCATGAATTATATGCATTTTAGTGAACTTATCAACAATACAGGTGTGAAAAAATATGGTGTATATGGGGAAATATTTGCAAGGGTAATTGAAAATAAATGGAATATTGGAATAATTTGGCAAGTCTCACTTTAGTTTGCATTTGCTCGAAAAATATAGGTAATAAAAATATAGGAAATAGTAAAAATTCTCCATACCCCTTTTTTCCTACCCCCTTTACTGCCTAGTAATCAATAAAAATGCTATATTTAAGACTTTTTTGGTCGTATTAGACTAAAATTTGGTAAATAAGTTCGTATGGTTACTGTCGGCAACTATACTAAAACTGGGCGTGGTCTAACTATATATACGCCCACTTTATAGAAATCATTATTATTCCTGAGTTGTACATGTTTTGATAGTGGAACTTGATATGTAGACGTTATGGGCCCAAGAGGCAGTTATTATTTATTTGAGCGAACATTAGACAAGGGGGAATTTAGCCACACAGGCCAAATTTATGATATCGAATTGCTTTGGAACTAAATGTCGTATGTAACTATGCAATAGACTCCTAAACTACTCATCCAATTAGCATGAAAATTTGTGTATAGAAGTTTTTTGGTACGGTACGTGTTTGTGGGCTATCAATTTTGATTGATTTGTACTACTCCCTTGAACACCAGAGGGCGCTGTATGTAGTACAAATTTTTTACAAAACTGCCTAAAACTCACAAACCGCTAATGCGATTAGAATGAAAAGTGGTATATAGTAGTTCTCAGGTACGATGAGTTTATTGACAGTATCTTCTTTGAACCACTTTGGACACCAGATAGTGCTGGAGTAAAAATTTTTTACAAAATCGCATATTTTTAGTTGTTACATATGCAAATATTTACAAAATATAAAATATTTCTTAAATTTAGTAAAATTAAAAAATTTCCGTTATTTTGACATCAAAAACCTGAACATATCTTGAAAACTATGAAAAATTTTACTACAACGATATATTTAATGCAACATCGTCGCTCAAAATGAGAAAAACACAATCAGAAATTTAATTTTGTGACTTTCGATTCAAATATCTCCGCTACTTTTTTATACACTTTGTTAAATTTTTTTTTTGTCTCAAAGCTTCATCAAATTACTATAAAAACCATTTTGCAAAAATACCGTTAGTTGAGTATATATATTTTAAATATTTTTTTCAAAAAAGGTCTGAAATTTTGGAGTTTTCCTCAAAAAAGGCTCAAAATTTGTTTTTGTTGTAAAAATAATTTAAATTAAAATTCGCAAATTTTGAACTCTATTTAAAAGCTATAACATTTATAAGCAAAAATTATTTCAATTTTACGCAAAAATTAAAAACTATTTTTGTGATTAAAAAAAGTAGGCCCAGTCCTTGATTTTTTCGAACAAAATATTTTTTTTCCAATATTGTGTTTTTATATTTTTGAAAAAATATAAAAGCTAAAAAATCAATTTTGGCAGTACATTTTTTCAAGTACGAGATGGTTTAAATTTCTGTCATACCCCCTTTTACCGCCCACAATTCAATAAAAATGCTGTACTTCCTACGGCTTTAATCGATTTGGCTACATTTTGGTAATTTAGTTTGTATGCTCGCAGTGGAAAATGACAGTGGTGTCAAACTATGAGTCTAAGAAAAGTTTTGAATACACCTATTATGTTCCCATATAGTTGCAGGGTACAGCAACGCGCGCCGGGAAAAGGCTAGTAATAATAATAAATCAAAATCAAAAAATAACTTTAGTTCTTGAACAGAAAATAAAAATAAAAAAATAACTTTTTTTTCTGATCAAAACAATAAAAATCGTAAGATAATTTTAAAATCTTAAAAAAATAAAATATAAATCTAAAAATAATAATTAAATTTTGAGTTTTTGGATATCGCTTATAATAATTACTATCCCTGATTTCAACAATTGAAATGGTCGAATGAAAGCAGAGGCGGACTTTTATCACAGAGGAATTGAGTTTAATCCCAAGCAACGCTATGTTTATCGACTCCAAAGCTGATCAACGGCTGTGTGTACCAAGAAGAAAACAGTGGGAAAATACTTGAGTAAAATTAGTATTTATTATATATTAATTAGTATTTATACAATAAATATTCTGATAACTCTGAAGAGCTGCTTCACAGGAAATTTGATGGGCAATTATTTGTATTTTTTTTTTCATATATTGACGTGACGAAGTTACGTTATACTCCTCTAGTTTCCAAAAAACTTAAAAAATTAATTTTTTTAAAATTCATCTGCGTTTCATTGAATTGTTACTCGCTGGGTATAAGAGCTATGATTAAAAATATAGTATGACCGTAAAGGTTAATTCTTTGGCTATATTAAAAAAACAAAAAAAAAATTTAATACGGCATAGGGACGTAGTGGGAGCTGCGTAAGCAACGCAACTGAAAATTTGTTACATGGAATTATTACTCGCTGAGTATTAGTGCTAGGATTAAAAATACGATACGCCAATAAAGGCCTATTGGAAGCCCTCACAACAAAATTAGACAAAAAATTTCTGACATCATAAGGACGCTGAGAGAGCCGCTCAAAGATCGATAACGCAACATTCATGCAGCGGCGTTGCATTGAATTTTTACTCAATGAGTATATAACCTACGATAAAAGTTTAAAAAGGAAAATAAAGTTTTTATACATGGCCTTACGACAAAAATAAAAAACAAATTCCGGCGTCGTCAGGTCGTGAATATAGCAGCTTATGTAACAGAAACGTAATATCGTTTCATGGAATTATTACTCACTCAGGAGGAGTGCTACAGTAAATTTTGTTTAACGACAGCCGGGATGTGTTATTACGCTTCACAACTAAATTACAAAAAAAATTTTGTTGTCATGATTTCAGGGATGCAATCACATAATGTAGTAAAAATGCTACAGCCATGAAAAAACGTTGCATGGATTTTTAACTCTGTGACTACTGGTGCAACGGTAAATTTTAAGGAACGAAAACAAAGGTGAGGTCTTCGGGCATATGACAAAAATAAAAAAAAAATTTTACGGCGTGTCAAAAACTCCCAGGGAACCGCCTAATGTGACGCATATGCATCACTTTTGCTGGATTAATTGAAATTAGAGCTCAACCAAAGGGGAAGCAAAAAAAAAGCTAAACGAAAAGCACCAACTCCAAATCCAACAACATCTCCAACACCAATACCAACACCAACACCAACACCAACACTAACACCAACACCAACACCAACACCAACACCAACACCAACACCAACACCAACATCAACATCAACATCAACATCAACATAACCATCAGTTGGCAACGCGCTAAAATTTCTTTAAGTTGTGTTTGTTAATTTCTGCAAAGTTTAAATTTAATTACAGTGGTTTTTTGAAAATAATTAAAAAATTTTGTGCTTATGTGAAGTCTAATGATTGCAGCGGATAAGTTTTGCATTTGTTTTACTATTGTTAACATAAGTGTTATTATTATTATTAAAATTTCTTTAAAGTGCTGAACAAGTTTCTTTACATTTTCTTTATTATATTCTTCGCACTTTAAGTTGTTTGCTTTCTTTTTGTTCTATTGCTAATTGCGTTTAAGACATCTGCCTAGCTCTGTCTAGCTAAGCTATTGAATACGTATTATTATTATACATACTAAGGGTTGCCATCACTTCAGGTTGTTACTTTTGCTTAGTACTATTATTATTACTACTTTTACTACTTTTATTTATTTTTACTACTTTTTTGGCTCTATTTTTATTTATTAATTTCTACTAATATTTTTACTACATTTACTACTTTTATTTATTTTTACTACTTTTTTGGTCTTTTTTTTTATTTATTAATTAAAATGCTCTGCTCTAAGCCTGGCTGTTCCACTAAGGGTGAAACTGAGCGATTTTTATCATGTTGGCTATGTGATGATATCGTTCACACCAAATGTGCGGGCATAATGGGTAGAGTTGCAGACCTTATTGAAGAAGGTAAAGGGTTGCGTTGGTGTTGTGAGAAGTGCAGATTGACTGATGTCAATTTTTATAAGCTTTTTAAGCAGACAAAGCAGGGTTTCTCTGAGATAAGTAGGGAACTTTCTTTGCTTTCTGCAAAATTTTTAAAGTACCAAACACTTTTCGATGAGTGTAAATATATTGATGAGCCAATTCCTTCGCCCAAGCGTAAAAAGAAATATATGAACCTGCGCAATAAACAGAAAACTAACTCGACACCACCAATACCACCACCTGTTGAACGTGACATTGCAGACGATATGGACATTTGTACTGATACGATTGCCTCTATATCTGCTCCAAATGTACCAGAGACCATTTCCTTGCCAATGTTAGCACCATCCATACCTGTTAACCAGCCTGTTCTTACTTATGCTCAAGCTGTTTCAATTGCTCCTCCTACTGTTCAAACTCCTATTTTTGCAACTTCAGTTGTTAACGCTCAACGGATTCCTATTACTACTGCTACTATTTCTCCTAAGCCATTAATTGCAATTCCACCAACTAAAGCAATCTTTGTCTCGCGCTTAGCTGCTGATACAACTGAAGATGATATAAAATTTTTTATTAATTCAAAGTTAAATAGTAGTATGCCTCTTTCGATCCAAAAATTCAAATATTTAAATGCGAGACTGACTACGTCTTTTAGATTGACTGTTCCGGAAAATTTATTTAATACTCTTGTGGATGTAAACTTTTGGCCCCGTAATACAATTGTTCATGAATTTGAATTCAAAAACAAACCGCGTATTGCAAATGTTGTACACTTGCCTCGTCCTTCTAATAGTCCTCAGTACCATACAAAAAACGATTAAAAAATCACAAGTCTAAATTAGAGCTTGTGTATCAAAACGTTAGAGGTCTCAATTCTAAACTTTCCGATATTTTCATGAACAGTTTTGATTTTGAATATAACTTTATAGTTTTTACTGAAACTTGGCTTCGCTCTAACGTTTTAAACTCTGAAATAATGTGCAATAAGTACCAAATTTTTCGTAAAGATCGCTATGATAAGATCGGTGGTGGCGTTCTGATAGCTGTCCATAACTCGCTTGCTTCAGAGGAATTAACAATTCCTGGTACCAACCACCTGGAGTTTATTTGTGTTACAGTTAAAGTAAATAATAATACGATTTTTCTTACTTGCTCTTACATTCCACCTAAAAGTGATTTAACAATTTACTTAAACCATATTAGTGCCATCGAAACAGTCCATAATATGCTTAAAAATATGGATACTATCATTGCATTAGGTGATTTCAACTTACCTTCTGTATCCTGGAGTATTTCCGATGATTCCGCATTTCTTACTCCTATTTCTGCCTCTGATTGGATAAATGATTTCTTAGATAAGTTGTCCGATCTGTGTCTTCAGCAGGTTAATAATATTCTTAATAAAAATTATAGATCTCTTGACCTTGTATTTGTAGATAGATGCACTTCCGTAAATCTCCGTCGTTCGAACCCAGTTTCCTTACCTGAAGACGATTATCATCCAACTCTTGAAATAACAATATTACTTGCCAACATAAATGAAAATAAATTAGCTCCAGATACGCGAAATAATAAAATTTTTAACTTTAAAAAAACAGACTATGTTAAACTTAATGCTCTTCTCGCGCGGATTGACTGGTCCCCAATTTTAAATAATAGGTCTTCGTACTCTTTTTATGATGTCGAATCTTCAGTACAGTTTCTTAATGATACATTGCAAAAATGTTTCTCATTATCTGTGCCAAAAAAAAATAGTAATTTCAAACCTTTAAACCCCCCTTGGTTAACTAATGAACTTAAGTCTTTAAAAAATTCCAAAAATCGCTTATTTAAAAAATATAAAAAGTCAGGCTCTAATTTAGACTTCGCTTGCTATTCCTCTTGTCGTTACAGATATCAACTATTAAATAAACAGTGCTACTCTGCCTATATAGCCAAAATAAAAATTCAATTCAAAGATAATCCGAAACTTTTCTACACTTTTGTCAACTCAAAACGAAAAACCTCTAGCTTCCCACCTCTTATGAAATTCAATCATGAAGAAGCATCTTGCGACATCGAAGTTTCCAACATGTTTGCAAACTTCTTTAAAACAACCTACTCCGATATACCATTGAGCATGAGTCTTGAATATCCTTACCTACCACCAGTTAACTCTTTTGAAACCCCCGTAATAGATTCTAATATAGTTATGCATTACCTTCGACAAGTTAAATCTTCTTTTACGACTGGTCCTGACGAAATCCCGAGCTGCATTTTAAAACATTGTTCTATTAGTTTGTGTTCTCCCCTATCAAAAATTTTTAACATATCCTTGCACAGTGGTCATTTTCCCTATATATGGAGAAAATCTTATATAATACCTCTTCATAAATCCGGCTCAAAAATTGATGTTTCCAATTACCGAGGTATCGCAAAACTAAGCGCAATCCCTAAGTTATTTGAGAAAATTATAACTGATCAAATAACCCACGTTGTATCTTCCTCCATTTCCACCTCTCAACATGGTTTCTTAAAGGGAAAATCTACGTCAACTAACCTCTTGGAGTTTACTTCGCGTGTCATCAAAGGTTTTACTTTAGGACGACAGACTGACGTTATTTATACAGACTTTAGCAAAGCTTTCGATTGTGTCAATCATTATCTTCTTCTGAAAAAGCTTCATCTGATTGGGTTTCCCGTCAAACTATTACATTGGATTAACTCGTACTTGTCGAATCGTTCTCAAAAAGTTTTATATAAGAATTCTATGTCAAAAAATATTTTGGTCACATCTGGTGTTCCGCAGGGAAGTCATCTTGGTCCGGTTTTATTTTTACTGTTTATAAATGACCTTCCTTCTGTAATAAAACACTCTTACGTCTTAATGTACGCCGATGACGTGAAACTTTTCCTAACTTACAAATCGCCTGAAGATCAACAACTCTTACAATCGGATTTAAACAATCTAGTTGAGTGGTGTAATTTTAACCTTTTAAAATTAAACTTAAAAAAATGTAAGCAAATGACATTCTCACGTCGAATTGCTAATAGTATAAATTACACTATAAATAATACTAATTTAGAAATTGTACACAGTTTTCTTGATTTAGGTGTAATTATGGATCCTAAACTTCGTTTCAATCTTCAAGTTAATTTGGTGGTAAATAAGGCTAGAGGTGTCCTTGGTTTCATTAAAAGATGGGCTAAAGAATTCAACGATCCTTTCACTACTAAAATACTTTATACCTCTCTTGTTAGACCAATTCTTGAATATGCATCCGTAATATGGAACCCTCAATACAATGTCCACATCGATGCATTAGAATCGGTTCAAAAACAATTCTTACTTTTTGCTTTACATTATCGTTGGAACCCCAATATTATTCTTCCCCCTTATGAAACCCGCCTTAAAGTTATTTCCCTGCCTTCCTTAAGAAGCAGAAGAATTATGCTAAATGTCTCCTTTTTATACAAATTACTCAGTGGTGATATAGACTCACAATACCTCCTTTCTTCATTAAACTTCAACATCCCCAGGACCGGAGCCAGACATTTCCAGCTTTTTAAGTTGAGTCACTGCACTTCTAATTATGCCCTTCACGACCCTTTGCGATGTATGTGTAGTGATTTTAATGGCAACTTGAACTTGATAAATTTTTCTGACTCGGTGGATGTCTTAAAACGCAAAATTATATTACATTTGAATACTTAACGCATTCCTTGTGATAACAAATATAACTCGCGATAATTGTGTAGATTTTACGATTTAACAAATAAGCATCATCGAATATGATAGATACTTTAAGTTTTCGTTTTATTCAGTTTCGTTGCTTTATTTTTTCATGAAATTATTTTAGATCTTTAGTTCTTCCTTATTTGACCATGTATACCGTGTCTCTTGGCTTGGTGTGTCAGAGTTTATCTCTTTTCCATACAAGTTTTTACCTGCGTTGGCCCAAATGCATATCCAAATAATAACTTTAGCTCGGTGTTCCCTTATTTTAGTGACCCGAATATATAAATATATTGTGCCTGCACAATATATACTTGTATATCTGTGCTATGTTTGGTATTGGTTTGGTGTTTGAGAGTTGCATCTCTTTTCCACGTAGGATCTTGGGTTGGACAGTGGCCTCAAGCCGAACGACAACAATTATAAATGCGGTTATATATGGTCTAATAAATAACTTTGGATGTTGTCTTGTATTGCTTCGTATTATGAAGAATGTGCTTTTATTCGATGATGTTTATGAAGTTTACATAAGCACAAAAAATTCTCAAATTTTATTTAATTTTAATTTCCGCTGAAAGGCCAAGCAATTGTGCTTAGTGGAGGCTATTATTTGCCAACAGGTGGTAAGTTTTAGCACGTAGGTGCATTCTATCAGTCCGGCTGATCCGGGAACTTCTTAGAATGTAAATCGTGCATGCGTATGGCGCGGGTCATACGTATCTATGAAGATTTCTTACCTCCGGGCGAATCCAAAAAAAAAAAAAAAAAAAAAAAAACATCAACATCAATATCAACATCAACATAACCATTAACATCAACGTCAACGTCAACATCAACATTAACATCAACATCAACATCAACATCAACATCAACATCAACATCAACATCAACATCAACATCAACATCAACATCAACATCAACATCAACATCAACATCAACATCAACATCAACATCAACATCAACATCAACATCAACATCAACATCAACATCAACATCAACATCAACATCAACATCAACATCAACATCAACATCAACATCAACATCAACATCAACATCAACATCAACATCAACATCAACATCAACATCAACATCAACATCAACATCAACATCAACATCAACATCAACATCAACATCAACATCAACATCAACATCAACATCAACATCAACATCAACATCAACATCAACATCAACATCAACATCAACATCAACATCAACATCAACATCAACATCAACATCAACATCAACATCAACATCAACATCAACATCAACATCAACATCAACATCAACATCAACATCAACATCAACATCAACATCAACATCAACATCAACATCAACATCAACATCAACATCAACATCAACATCAACATCAACATCAACATCGACATCAACATCAACATCAACATCAATATCAATATCAACATCAACATCAACATCAACATCAACATCAACATCAACATCAACATCAACATCAACATCAACATCAACATCAACATCAACATCAACATCAACATCAACATCAACATCAACATAAACAACAACAACTACAACAACAACAACAACAACAAAAATCTAGTTAGTTACGATTTCACTGCTCACAAACAACAAAATAACACAATGAAACTGGAAAAGGACAATGACATGAATTTGGATATGGATTAGGACAAAAACTAAGACACACCTTTTTAAACTAGGAAAGGGATTCGGTATATTTGATTAAGTCAAAAATTTGGTCATGGATTAGAACAAGAGTTTGGACATGAAATAGGAGTATAAAGAAACACCGTCACGTCAAAACTTACGGGTTTGTCCACGACACAGCCAACGCTCTTTTTTTTCATATGCATGTTTTTTTTTTTTTGTTTGAGAAATCATAGACAAGAATATTTCTCCAAAAGTTCGAGTTCATCCTTAGTTTACAATTAAAATTGTAAAAATACCATTTTTCTCTTCTAATCTTCTAATAATATCACTCATACGCCTCGGTGCGTTAACTTTTGACAAGTTTCTTCCATAGCATTCAATGTGGTTCAAACATAAAGACATATTATTCAATCGTATTTATTTTAAGAAAATTTTTAATGCCATAGCGTGTTGTATAAATAATACCACAACCATCTAGCAAAAACACTTGAATGAAGACAAAATTCATACGACTCATGCAATAACACAAATTTATCAAAAAACTCTCTTGTACTGCTGTGTTTTTATTTGTTTGTTTGTTTGTTTTCTTTTATTAATAATTTTCGTTTTGCTTGCAATCAATGCTATACATATATAGTACATATATATATAATACATACATATATTATTTCCTTTGCGCAGAAGCGCTAGCATTACGTATATTCTGCTTATCCTACGTACATATTTGCCACAAATCATTTATTTTAATAAAATATTTTTTTGTACACTCGCACTTTTCGATAAACAAACAAATATTCTGCTACAGCTGTCACACTAGCACTAGCAGTATACTATACAATATAGCAATATTCAACAGAGTCATAACAAAAAAAAAAAAAACAAAAAACCCAAACTAAGACCGACAAAAGTAGCAAAAACAACAGACAGTGCACACAGGAACAATTTAAATTTATACTTACATGGTGGAAACTGTGCGTCATTCGCCACTGAGCGGGTGGTGGCGGTCCAGTGGTGAGCAAGTAGCGGCTAGCGATTATTTAATTACGTCAATAAAGCAACGAAGCGAAACAAACGAAGCGGCGAAAATCAACGTCATCATGACGTTTATAGCTGTCTGACGTTTTATGCGTTTGTCTATGTGTCCAAATGATTGAATGTATCTTAATATGTTTGCCTGCTCACTTTTCTAGGTGTCTACCGCCGTCTAGCCTCTCAAGATATTGCGTGAGCATGTAGAAGAAAAGTACAATAATTAAGATAAACGTCACGTGCCAGAAAATAAAAGCAGTTTTCACTTTTTTTTCTGTCACCAATACTATTGCAAATGAATGTCTGAATTGACTAAGCAACTGGCTATATTGACTTAAAAAAAATAACGAAACAATTTAAATTAAATCTTTGTTTTAACTCGATTAATTTTAACTCAAATATTTATCGAATATAATGTGCAGATTGTTTTGAAATTAATTTCATTGCTTTGTGGGTTTATTTTTGGAATTTGAGCAATAAATTGAACACATCGTATTTTTAGAAATAAGCCTACATTATGGCGAAAATTCTTACAAAACAAAAAAAAAAAAAACATATACAAGATGTCATACACTGCCGATAAATGGCGTTCAAACTAAAAAAAAAAAGATTTTGACAATATCTCAAGCGCGGTTTGTTTGAATGGTAAATTTCGGGTATTTTTTTATCAGAATGTATACTCAGTGAGTATTCAATCCACGCAAAATGCTTTTTCAACTTTTTTGGAAACCTGCACGGTAAAACGTAACGTTGTCACGTCAAAAATAGCACCTAACAGAGCTCAGACAAAAAATTATTTTTATAAGAATGTGCTCCACGGATGACCTTGACCTTCTTGGAGACTGTAAAATTGTCTCTAATGAATACTTACATAGAGTGTATGGAGACTTTTTCTATAAACTTTTCTTGTGTATTATTATTATGCTAATACTAGCCATTGCTAAATGTCACATGGCTACCTCGTTTATCAAATAATGGCATTAGTCTAAGTTCAATGTGCATTCGATAATAAAAAAAAAACAATTACAAAAACTGATTAGCTTCTTAGATTATAACATAAGCTTTTGATAAGTTTTTTTAGATATCAGTTTTACCCTCTTTTAACAGAGAAAACCTTTTGGTCTAGACGCAATTTCAAAATTAAATAAATAAGAACGAAACTTAATGTTAATGTTGCTTAAAAATTAATGCTTCATGTTGCTCTTTATATTTCCTCTTTTATCTTGGTTTAAATCAAGTCGCTTTGATTTAAATTTATCGTTTTCTATCACAAGATGTGGTGGCCGTGGCATAGTGCGTGGACCACTCGAAGCCAATTCGAGTCTAGGTTCGATTCCCACCCAGCTGACATAGAAAATTTTTTCAAATGTGAGTGTTATATGTGTTAATATATTTAGAATTTAGAAATTTTACAATTAAGCTGCACTGAAAAAAAAAAATGTTTTAATATTGACAACAATTGTTCCTAATTTGACGAATTTTGTGCTTAAAAAATAGCTTGCAACAAATTTCGTCAAAGTAAGAGCAAATATGTTTAAAACGTTTGAAATACATATGAAAACAAGGCAAATTTTTTAACACACATTGTGTTCAATTTTATGCTAAGGTTTTTTTTCCAGTGTGGAAATAAAACTTTTAAATGCTTTAATAACAGTTAAAGTTGTTGTAGTTAAATGATGAAACATGAAATATAAGTTAATAAATTCCTTAATAAACTTTCCCATATATAAGAGTTACACGTCTACTCAAGTTATCTTACTTGTTTAAAAATTTGTCTATTCTACTGTTAACCCTAACCGAAAAGTCTCAATTAACTTATTTACTTACTTACTTACTTACTCAAGTAAAGGAAGACTTGAGATATACATAGGATATATTTGGTATTTGTGTTGAAAGTTTTCAAATAAATATTGTTCCCAATAATGAACGAGATACACCCACTGATTTATGTATTTAAAACGATATTGATGTTAAAAAATAAAATTTAAATTTTTAGAAATATGTATTTTGATTTGGCATAGTGATTATTAAGTTTTGACAAGACTGCGTCTCCCTACTTTTATGCACCGAAGCGTTGTCCTGTTGAAACACCCACTTTTTACCTCTGGTTCTGCGCAAAAATGGTAGCAAGTTCATTGATTAAAGCTGGATGTACTCAGCTGAGTCCATACGAGTACTTGGTAAGGCTAACTCTAAGGTCCCATCAAAACAAAATGCTCCTCAAACCATGAGTGTGCCACCTCTAAAGTTCCTTTTTGAAAAAAAGCGCGGTTCTTTACGGATGTCTCTCCAATAAGTGTTAAATCCATTAGGACCGTCTAAATTAAACTTTTTTTCCATCCGGAAAAATATTCTGAAGATAAAAAATTATTTAATTGCAAAAAAAAAAAAAAAATAAAACGAGCGAGCCTTACAGTAGTCGTATATAATATGTAACATCTGACACCTCACCTTGGTAATAAAAAAAAAACGAAATGGCCGTTTCAGCCCTTGAAAGCACTTTGACAAAGCTTCTTATGATCAATTGTGTTGTGCTTTTTGCGATCTAGAGATCTAGACTTTCTAGCTTTATGCTGACTCCGAACGGCTTATGTTATAAGGTTATTATTTTTCTTTTACATGAAGGCTACACAGGTTTGTGTCTAAACTAAATAGTAGCATGAGTTGTAGTTAAATAAAATTGAAGGGAAATTGTGGTTTCATTCAGTTTACTGTGATTTAAAACAGATATCAATGTGGTTTGTATTTAAAACACATGTTTGTGGTTTTTGTAGCAGCTATTCGAGCCTAAAAGGCTGCAATTAGTTGTGTGATAAATTAAGTCGCGCTTGCTTCCCCGACTTACTGTTAGGAATATCCGTCGCATTTCCCGACATAGCTCCCACCTGCTGGAAACCGATCGCTAAGATATTACATAATAAAAATGTTGGCTTTGTAAAGATTTTCTCTGTGTACCTTTTTCCAGTCAGTGGATATGTTTTTTTTACCAAATTACACGCGATCCTTTTTGTGACGATGCAGAATTGTAGGAGCCTGCTTTAAGTTTTGTTTTCTCAAATATTCTGATAGATTAAGGGCCCGATTTATTATCCAACGCGACACATTTATGCCACATTCGCGACCTAGCTGAATAGCACTTTTCATTGTGTTACTTGCTTCTAGAAGTAATCGGCTTTTGTCCCGTTCAGAGAGCTTGAGTTTGGGTCCTCGCTTATTTTGTCCATAACTGCACCACTCGATCAGAACGACCTTTTTGTTTTTGCGATTCCCTTTTTCGACATTCCCTCAGCAAAAAGTGCAGAAATTTTACACTTTTCAAAGTCGGAGAGGTATTTTCCACGTGGCATTGCACGGGCTCACTTGCCTGTCTCTAAAAAATAATACGTGTTTGATTCTTTACCAACAAAAGATATTGTCGCAATGATTGGCAACACCACGCATTCATAGTCATGCACCATTCAAATTACACTTTTCAATACTATATTTAGTATTGTAATACACCATTCAAATATGCTTTTCAATATAACGGGAACAAATCAAATGATTTTGTTGTTGTTTTTTTTTCTAAATAATATTTTGCAATCCTCTTTCATTTCCCATTCTCACATTTTTTCAATTCCCTTTTAAACTATCTGGAAACTGAAAAAATAGGGGGCGGTTATTGTTATGCACCAAAGTGTATAACAACCCCGCTTCTTTGGATGTCCAAAAACGTTGACCACGTTTTGTTTTTTTTTTTTGTTGTTTTTTGTTTTTTTTTTTAATAAAAAAACCATTGAGTGCCAAATCAGGGCTGTATGGAGGATGAGCCATAAATTTTGGCTAGTCTGCTTTATTTGAGAAGATATGTGAGAGCTCGCATTGTCATAATGCAAATTAATTTGTCTCTTCTTTGACTTTTTTTGACTATCTTCGATGCGACGTTATACGATGCTCTTATGCCACTGTAGTCACATGACCGATAATACCGAAGAAACAAGCAACCATTTGCTTCGATGTTCTTCTTCCACGATGAACTTATATTGAATTTAGCTCGTTTTGGAGGACCCATACAGTTGGTTGCTGCTTTGTTTCGGACTCATATGCAAAAATCCATGATACAACACCTATGTAGATATTAGAGCCCTGCATGAGTATGCTTTTTGCCTTCTCAAATACAATCGCTTGCTGTCGGATAAAAAGCTTACTCTGACCTTTTTTTCCAAAGCTCTCGTATGTAAACATACTCTCCCTCTATTTTATGAGAAAGTATGAAACGACGAGAATAACAATACACTGCTAAACTTATAACAGCAAGACCAGCTTCTTGCAATAAAAAGTAATGCAAACACCAGGTACACTGAATATGAACACACATACACTGAATATTTTGCGCATTATTTTGTTATGAGCAAGAATCTTTTGTTTTGCGAGAGACTTTCAATGAGATGCAAACAATATATATGTAGACATGGTTTTTTTATTGTTTTTCATTACTATCAGTGAAGTATTAAAGAAATATAACTTTTTGAACAGTTTTCCAAGAATTAATTGTTTTTATTAAAGTTTGTGATTCGTTTTCCAAAAATTATTATTATAAATTAACAGCAGGAAACTTAAAAATATAGTTTAATAACAATATTAAATTATTTTCAAGTCTAAATTTAATGAATAAAGTTATAAATAGAGTTATGATTAATGTAATGAATAAAAAGTATAGTACTGAAAAAAAAAAAATTTAAAAATAAGTTCATGAGTAAATTAAAAAAAAAAAACAAATAAGTTGCCTGTCCTAGCTCCTTTGTTTAAGAAAACCGGTTTGGTTAAACGCTAATCATCAATGAACTACAGAACAGAAACAAAAATAACGCAAAGCTTTCAAAGTTCAGATCAGGGCTTGCAGTGTATGTGAGAGTATGTTATGCGAGTACACCGAATAGAAACAAAACTAACGCAAACCTCTCAAAGTTCAGATCAGTGCTTACAGTGTTTGTGAGAGAAAAGATAAGGTATAAGCAGTGAAGCTCGTGCGCAGATTTGCTCTTCACTACACGACTTGTTGTTTAACTTTTATTCAGTTACAGTGTACTCTTTAGCAGTGAAGCAGAGTGTATTCGCTTTGCGATTATACTCATGCATGGCTCTAGTAGATATTATACACAACATTTGATGTACCTTGAACGTATCTTTTCAACATTTCCTTGCACACAGCATCAATGTTTTCTAGCACTTCAACCGATATTGTACGACCTTCACGGAATTCGTCCTGAAGCAAACGTCGGTAATGATTGAATTCGTTATAGTAGTTTTTTTTACAGTGCAAAAAGAATCAAAGAGTAAAGTTCATCGATGCATTCTTATCGTTTTTTTCCACGTCGAAAGTTATGAAAAATAATCGCACTAAAATGTTCACGAGTTAATTCGATTTTTTGTCCGAGATGAATTTTTCAACTTATTTTAAACAACACATCACGCTCAAATGGCAAAATGGTCTGAAGAAGGATATGTTTAACAATGTTAAATTTCCAAGGAAAACGTCATATGGTAGGTGTTGCGACATACTGTTGCCAAGGCCAGAAATATAAATAGCAACCTTCGTAGTTGTATGTTAATAATTAAGATTGTATCATAAGAATGTGAAAAATCATTTATTTAAAAGTTCATTTGAATACGTCATATCGAAATAATCTTATATATAATACGCAAACATCGAATGTTGTCGTACACGTTTTCGATATTTATTTTAGAATAAGGACAATGAAACGTATATCATTCGAAAGGTACTGCACCATAGATGTGCCGAATTATGTTCGATTTTAAATTGATGACCTTCGACCCGAAATATTAACGTTGAAAGTTTAGATTAATTTTAGTTAGGGATCTCAGAACTGGGAAAAGGTAGAATGAAGAATGAGGTATCGGATGAAAGGTCTGGCTGCAAAATATGATTGAATATTAGATTGGTGAACTTTGACCTCAAATATGAGCGGAAAAAGAGCATTTATTAAAAAAAAGCTAAACTGTAAGAAATAGAAAAACATGATATAAGAGAGAAATTCAGACATTCATAAGATGTGCAAAAAATATTTTGTTATTTTTCACCATCGTTTACGGTTACCCTACAATAAGCACTTCTTCATGTAACAAGTGTCAGTATATATTGTGATGGTAAAATTGCTTTCAAATAGTAAATTTTGAAAATTTTCCGTTATTTTGACAAAATTATTGTGATATCTCGAAAACTTTAGATGTTCTCAGTACAACGTGTTTTGTATGAAAATTCGTTGGTTGAGAAAAATAACGGTATAAGAAAACTTTTTTGCTAATATTTTCCACGAATAGTATGTTAAAAAAATTTCCCGTTATTATAACACCAAAAGTATTGCGATATTTCGAAACCTGTAGATTTTTTCCATGCAATGCATTCCTTAAAACAATGTCGTTGCCTCAGAATGAGAAAAAAACAATTGATATTTCAAATTTTGATTTTGCAAGGAAATATATCAGCCATTTTTCTATCGATTTTATTTAATTTTCTTTGTCTGAAAGTTTAATTAAAAGACTTTGGAGAAATAAGAAAAGATTTAGCGTTATCTCACGAATTCAATTTCTTATGTTGTTTTCAAAAAAACTCTAAAATATTAAATTTTTGCTCAAAAATTAGACAAGACATTCTGTTTTTGTAGTTTTTTTTTTTTGTCTATTTCCTTCTCTCACACTCTTTCATATAACATATCATTTATTTGCAAAATCGAAAATCATATTCTACCACCTATGATTTTTTTGATGAAAATTACATGGGATAAGATAAGAAGGAGGACAAAAATTTAAACACAGATTAGAGTAAAGAATTGGACAAGGACTAGAACGAAAATTGGGAAGATGACTTTGACAAGGGTGAGGACAAAGGTTGAGACATAACTAAAACAATATTTGGGACAAGATTGGGAACAGTTAAGGACAAGAAATGGGACAAGGAATAGAACAAGAATTTGAACTATTTAAGAACAAAATGTAGGACAAAGATTTAGTAAGGAAGTGGGACAAGTATTAGGCAAGGATTGAACAAGAATAAGATCAGGAAGTTGGACATGTACTGAAATAAGAGTTTGGACAGGAAGAAGGACTATAATTAGAACAAATATAAGCATAAGGATAAGGAATGAAGACAAATTTGGGAAGAAATGAAAGAAAGATACTATTATGTCAACATCTACGGATGTGTAAGTAGATGTTTACGATACAGTAAAATTATTTTTAAGTTTTTCAAGCATTTTTCATTAAAAATAAAAGAAAACGAGAGAAAATTCTCTTTTGACATGGTCGAATTTTGACCACAGGCAATACTAATAAATTATAAATAATACAAAAAAAAAAAAACAAATAAGAGCTAATTATAACAAAAATTTTACACAATTTATCATTTTTGTTTTTTTTTTTCGGATCCTGGTACCTCGAGCGAAGTCGGATAAAGCTGCTTGATACCATAGCTTAACTAAATAGAATAAAACGTTCTGACAATAAATAACTTGTCCTTTCCTCTCTTAATAGATTGATAAGATTATCTCCTGCTCTATCCATATCAGCTGGTGAATCACCTTAATAGTTTCCCAACTCATAAAGATAAATTGTTATAATACCGGTTAGTTGTAAACTGGCTTAAATTTGTGTCACGCTGACATAGTTTTAGAAAAAAAAAAATACATAAAATAAAATCAATCTACAACTCTTAATCATACGCAATACAATGAAACAAAATCAGCGTAATGGTCTGTTAAATCAATTTAATTCGATCGCATGATAAGTTGTCGATTGATGTTTACGACTAGATTTGTTATAAATTTAAAGTAAGTTACTGTATTTGATTAACAGTAACTAACTATGTGTATTAAGGCTATCTATAGGTTTTTTGTCGATTTATTTTTGATTTATTGCATTGCATTGCATTGCATTTATTTTGCCATCGTGTGAGATTAAATGACAACATTGGGGCGAATATATCAAAAAGCAAGATAAATTTAATCAACGTTGTGAACCCCTAAGCAACTGCACAACTCCTATGAAGTGTTAATTCTTTCTGTAATATTAATTTTTTTTTTTTATAAAAAAATTCTTTTATTGTCAAAATATTAAATGTTGCCATATATTTCGATTATTTGTAGCTTTACTCAATAATTCAGCTCAATAAATCTTTTAACATATTTTCATTTTTTTTTTACTTGCAGATAACAAACAACAACAACAATAATATTAATAATAAGAAAAATAATAGCAACAATCACTACCACAGCAACAACAAGAATAACAACAACAACAACCACATAGCACAATGGCCTTAATTATGAAATATATTGATAGCATGCACAGATATATGAATGCTCATGGCGGTAAGTTAAACCTGCACATCCACACACCCACACATACTCACATACACAAGCACACACACACACTCGCATTTAAAAACGCACATACAAATTCAATTTATGAAATGAATACTTTCATCATTAGTATTTAATAATATGGGGGATAACAAACGGATCTTCTGCGCGAGTCTTCAACTCCCGGGTGTTAATTTGTGTAACCTTGAAATTGAGTGTTTACAACAAAATTCGATATGTACGCGTCGTTGAGCAGCGTCTTTAGTAGGAAGATACTAATAAGCTTACACCCATAAATATAATTAGCATTTGACGAAAGTAGCTGTAGCTTGGCTAGGTTAACAAACCTGCTTGCAGACAGACAGACAGACAGACAGACAGACAAACAGACAGATAGTTAGAAAAACAGACAGACAGACAAACATATATATAGACAGACAGCTAATAATTCCTTATTACTGAAATGCAGACACCTGCCGTATAGGCTTAATTCCACGTTGCCCCAAGGCAACGGGGTTGGCGTTTATGGAATTGATTACCAATGCTGGAACGCAACATTACCAATTATGGATGATTAGTTGGGTCACTATCCACATTTATTGGTGGAAATCGAGATCCATCGAACATCTCTGACAATGTAGGGCATTGCTACCCGGTTGTTTAGCGCAACTCCACGCCGATTACAGATCTGTTCGCAACATTGAACTAATACGATACTCCGTGAAGCTCTGTGATAGTCTCCACTGGCAAAAGGGATTTACCTCGACACGCACCAACATACACCGACACATCTGCACCATCGTACACGACTGTGATGGCAAAGCCACCACTATTAGACGTGCTGCAGTGTAGACCACATCGCATTTGGCTGTGTGTGACACATGGTCATCAATATTTTTGATCCTTTTCAAAACTGGTACTCCAAGGCTACTAAGATAGACTTTTCACCTCGGAGTACCCAAATTTGACACCTTTTCTTCTCCAAATTATGCACCGTTTTAAACTTTGCCTTTTATAAGACATCCTCAAGACTAATGCCAATGTGCTGGTGGAATTGTGACAGTACGTATGTCGAGCGTAACGACCATCCCCATACTAACAAATTTTAAGGATCATTGCTATTCCTTCGCTACACTACTGTTGATCTAGTCAAACGGTATCCAGGATCTGGGTAGTCCCTGTACATTTACACAGGATAGGGCGAACATGTTGCCTGCGACCATCGTCCTTTATCCAGGCTTTGGACAAGCTGCTCGTAAGAACAGGCGGAGTTAGGCAGACAGACAGACAGACAGACAGATGTCTGTCCCATGTCAGCGGGTATGGCTTACTGTACTCGACACCCAAGAATGATAGAAATAAGATTACGCGTTCCGCAAATGAGAGTGAGAGAGCATGACGTCATAAGCGAAATTGTGAGAATTTAGAATAATATTACTGTGGGGCCCAAGCCTAAACATATTTTTTCTTATTTCTATAATTTGTATGTATATGGGCCTCCTAAACCTATTGGTGCAATAACATTTTGTCGATCTCAAATGGTTTGGGAGATAAAAATCTTGAAAGTTTAAAAAATTGGTATTTTTCGTGTATGGTAATTTTCATATTTTTATACAGAAGAGTAAATATTTTTACTTTACTTTTCCGCAAGAATTTATTTTCCATTTCGTCAATTTGCCTAAGCGATCCCACATTTGCATACGTTTTTGTCAAGCAGAATTTCTGTGTGACGTCATGCATTCAATTAAGAAAAAGAGCATTAGATAACGGGACTGCGGAACGCGTCATATTATACTTCATATCCACGACTCAGTGGCCATCGGGTTCGAGACATAGTAGAGGTTGTACACTAAGAGAAAAAAATATTAAATTTATCCAAAAACTTTTTTAATTTATCCAAAAAGCGAGTCATTTTTGAACCAATAAATAGCATTTGCATAAATCGACCACGTAAACATTTAAAATTTATTTAAATACTTTCTTAATTAAATAAAATATTAAAATATTTAAACAGAATTAATAAAAACTAGTAAGAAATGATGATGATTATGTGGCGTCCGTGGCGTAGTTGGTTAAAGTGCGTGGCCGCTATGTCAAAGAACTTTGAAAACCCAGGTTCGAACCCCAGCAGCGACAGAAAATTATTTGAATTAAAATAATTTTTCTGTACGGCCGCCACCTCTCTGCAGACAATGGCAAACCTCAGAGAGTAATCAAAATGCCATGTAAAGCTTCTTGAGAACGAGAACTTTCCGTTCATCGCCGTTCGGAGTCGGCGTTAAGCATGTAGGTCCGGTTCTCGGTCAATTGTGTACAAACTTAATAACACGCACAACACAATTGATCATAAGAAGCTAGGTCAAAGTCCTTTCAAGGGCTGAAATGGCCAGTTATTTTTTTTTTTTATTTTTTAGTAAGAAATGATCTTCGACTGGGTCGAAGTTAAAATACCCCCACGTCCGAATCAAAGTATATTCAAAGTCTGCAGCAGTCAAAAAATGTTCATCTGCAAAAACATTTTCGTCATAGTTTTAACAGAAAATATTCTCTTTTGTTTTCTGATAAAGTCACTTTGTATGGGAGGTGGGTGTGGTTTTCACTCGATTTGGTTGAATTTCGTACACAGAGTACAAGTTATATATCAAAGTTCATATGCAAAATTTCAAGTCCATACATTAATTTTTGTGGATTTTAGAGAAATTTTACCTTTTTGATAAAGTCACTTTGTATGGGAGGTAGGCGTGGTTTTCATCCGATTTGGTTGAATTTCATACTTAGAGTGTATTTTGAACATCAAAATTCATATGCAAAATTGCAAGTCCATATATTAATTTTTGTTGAATTCTAAGAGATTTTACTGTTTTGATAAAGTAACTTTGTATGGGAGGTAGGCGTGGTTATGATCCGATTTGGCTTGACCTTTATTTTTTAAATAAAAGCTTAAATATCGAATTTCGTGATGATAGCTTTAAAATTACGGCTGTAATCGTGATCACAGACGGACAGACAGACGGACATGGCTAAATCGACTCGGGTGTTGATGCTGATCAAGAATATATATACTTTTCTATACCCACCACTCCTCCTTATGGGCGTTACAAACGGAGTGACAAAATTAATATACCCTGTTTACGTTTTTTAAACGTAGGGGTATAAATATATTGAAATTATGCACGAATTTTTTTAAATATCTCTCAAATATTTACTATTTCGCATTTAAAGAAAATTTTGAAATATTGAAATTAAAAAACAATATATATAAATATTTCTCACGAGATGCGTCCATCAAATACCATTTGATTGCATATTTTATGTTTTTTTTTACTTTTTTCGTTCTCAGATTTATACTATTATTGACAGTTGTTGCAATATTATGGCATCAAATGTCAAAAATAGTATAAATTAGAGAAGGAAAAATTAGAGAAGAAAATAAAAAACAAAATATGCAGGCAAATGACAACCGGTGCAAGACATTCGTTAGAAAATGTCCGGTTGTCACTCTAACTTTACACAATTGCATCACAAAGAATCTTGGCCAAACATCCAGGCTATATAACATTCATAACAAAAAGCAAATGAGAACTATAAGAAACCGAGAACAAGAATCTTAATTCTTAACACTTCATTGATAACTGCAGGAACAGAGTGCGATGTTGTTGCTGGTTGTCGGCCAAGAATGATAGAAACAAGATTACGCGTTCCGCAACTGAGAGAAAGAGAGCATGACGTCACAAGCGATATTGTCAGACTTTGGAATAATTTTACTTTGGGACCCATGCCTAAATATTTTTTTTTTCTTATTTTTAGAATATGTATATGGACTTCCTAAACCTATTGGTACAATAAACTTTTATCGGTCTTGAATGGTTTAGGAGATAAAAATCTTGTAAATTTAAGAAATTCATATTGACGTGACGAAGTTACGTTATACTCCTCTAGTTTCCAAAAAAGTTAAAAAATGAATTTTTTAAAAATTCATCTGCGTTTCATTGAATTGTTACTCGCTAGGTATAAGAGCTATGATTAAAAAAATAGTATGACCGTAAAGGTTAATTCTTTGGCTATATTAAAAAAATAAAAAAAAAATTTAATACGGCATAGGGACGTAGTGGGAGCTGCGTAAGCAACGCAACTGAAAATTTGTTACATGGAATTATTACTCGCTGAGTATTAGTGCTAGGATTAAAAATACGATACGCCAATAAAGGCCTATTGGAAGCCCTCACAACAAAATTAGACAAAAAATTTCTGACATCATAAGGACGCTGAGAGAGCCGCTCAAAGATCGATAACGCAACATTCATGCAGCGGCGTTGCATTGAATTTTTACTCAATGAGTATATAACCTACGATAAAAGTGTAAAAAGGAAAATAAAGTTTTTATACATGGCTTTACGACAAAAATAAAAAAAAAATTCCGGCGTCGTCAGGTCGTGAATATAGCAGCTTATATAACAGAAACGTAATATCGTTTCATGGAATTATTACTCACTCAGGAGGAGTGCTACAGTAAATTTTGTTTAACGACAGCAGGGATGTGTTATTACGCTTCACAACTAAATTACAAAAAAAATTTTGTTGTCATGATTTCAGGGATGCAATCACATAATGTAGTAAAAATGCTACAGCCATGAAAAAACGTTGCATGGATTTTTAACTCTGTGACTACTGAAGCAACGGTAAATTTTAAGGAACGAAAACAAAGGTGAGGTCTTCGGGCATATGACAAAAATAAAAAAAAAATTTTACGGCGTGTCAAAAACCCCCAGGGAACCGCCTAATGTGACGCATATGCATCACTTTTGCTGGATTAATTGAAATTAGAGCTCAACCAATGGGGAAGCAAAAATAAAAAGCTAAACGAAAAGCACCAACTCCAAATCCAACAACATCTCCAACACCAATACCAACACCAACACCAACCCCAACACCAACACCAACACTAACACCAACATCAACACCAACACCACCACCAACACCAACACCAACACCAACACCAACACCAACACCAACACCAACACCTACACCAACACCAACACCAACACCAACACCAACACCAACACCAACACCAACAGCAACACCAACACCAACACCAACACCAACAGCAACACCAACACCAACACCAACACCAACACCAACACCAACACCAACACCAACACCAACACCAACACCAACACCTAAATCAACACCAACAGCAACACCAACACCAACACCAACATCAACACCAACACCAACAGCAACACCAACACCAACACCAACATCACCATCAACATCAACATCAACATCAACATCAACATCAACATCAACATCAACATCAACATCAACATCAACATCAACATCAACATCAACATCAACATCAACATCAACATCAACATCAACATCAACATCAACATCAACATCAACATCAACATCAACATCAACATCAACATCAACATCAACATCAACATCAACATCAACATCAACATCAACATCAACATCAACATCAACATCAACATCAACATCAATATCAATATCAACATCAACATCAACATCAACATCAACATGAACATCAACATCAACATCAACATAAACAACAACAACTACAACAACAACAACAACAACAAAAATCTAGTTAGTTACGATTTCACTGCTCACAAACAACAAAATAACACAATGAAACTGGAAAAGGACAATGACATGAATTTGGATATGGATTAGGACAAAAACTAAGACACACCTTTTTAAACTAGGAAAGGGATTCGGTATATTTGATTAAGTCAAAAATTTGGTCATGGATTAGAACAAGAGTTTGGACATGAAATAGGAGTATAAAGAAACACCGTCACGTCAAAACTTACGGGTGTGTCCACGACACAGCCAACGCTCTTTTTTTTCGTATACAAAAATATTCATATTTTTATACAGAAGAGTAGATATTTTTACTTTACTTTTCTGAAAGAATTTATTGTCAATTTCGTCAAATTGCCTAAGCAATCGCACATTTGCATACGTTTTTGTCAAGCAAAAGTACTGTGTGACGTCATGCACTCAATTGAGAAAGAGAGCATTAGATAACGGGTCTGCGGAACGCGTAATCTTGTTTCTATCATTCTTGCTTGTCGGCTATTTCAGCTGTATGTTATAGGTATGTAGGTGTGTGGTATAAATAAAATTTAAATAGGGGCAAAAAACGAGTTGCAAGGAAAATATTTGATTTATCCACGTAAATTTTTAAATAAAATTTATTCTCGGGCGTGGATAATGTTAATATGCGTTATTTCCCTTAATGTACCTACTATAAATATATTTATCGGAATTCTACTTCAGTAAGGATCAAATTTCGTTTTCTTATACAGTTCTAATGCTTGAATGTTATTTTGAGAAAAGTACTATTTTCGTGTAGTACTTAAATGCATTTCAAAGCATCTCATTAATACATTGCTTGATGACTTGCAAGTCATTTGTATTATGATTGTACAGCTCTTTAGTTTCTACGTATACGATCTTAAATAGGAATAAATTTTGGACATGCAAATGTCATAGCGGAACTTTTTACTTGAAGTGTAAATACTAGATTCACTCTTGAGAACAACTATGTTAAATTTATTAATATAAAATATTCTGTTTCTATTTGAAACAGAAAATTCGGCAAAATTATTTAAATAAACAGCTTTTTAGCTAAGCTCAGCCATCAATGGCATGCTTGTTGCTCCATAAATTTTTAGCTCCGGCATGCTTATGATTTATTGAATAAATTTTCAGTATTTTCGGAAATGTTGTACAAATAAAGTCGACTACCGGCGATGCCTGTAGAGTGCTAATTGAACTCTAATAAAACAAACAGCAAAAGCGAACGAAAAAGAACTCACTTGCTTAAAATATGCGCAGATTTTGGACTTTGTTATCCAGCAGCAAACTTGTATCCAATTTTATAATATTATCGTATATTTTTGCTCAATTTTTGTTGACGTTCACGTGCGGAATTTTAAATTTTGAGGCAAGTGAAGTGCACGTAGTTCCATTTATACATAAGGTGGTCCTTAGCTGTATAAAGCAAACAAAAGAAAAGTAGTCTATATGCGGGACACTCCCTAAAAAACTTCCTTTTACTCGAAAAAGTAATGAATCTCAGATATGAGTTTGATCGAAACTGATTTAGAGGTGCTACAACAAGCTTTTGTTGGTCAAAGGGATTTATATGGAAAAAAAAGTTATTTTTTAAAGCGTTTATTTAAAAAAAAAAAAAAAAGAAACAAAAAAATGTTATGCATTTTTAAATTTTTCGTTTTTCAATTAATATTTCGTTTAAAAACCTAGCAAACATGAAAATTCATAAAAAAAGACCAGTGTGCTTAGAACTAAAAAAAGTGCTTAAATGCTGCTATTTTAATCTCTCTGCTTCTTTGGCGAGGGAAAAGTAAATAAGATAAACTATGATTAAAATGCGCAAAGCATGACGAACAAAAATTTATCATATTATTAAGTAAAAAAAAAAAAAATTAGAAAAAATATTGAAACTCAGTTAAATTGTTGTGGCACGTGCTAAACCAACTCATGATTCTATTAACTGGGCCAAACTCAATGTTAAACTAACAAAAAAAAGTCAATGAAACTTAACTCATCTACACTCAAGATTAACTCAAATGGCACAAGTCACTCACATTACGTGCTAATGATGACTTTGTTGTTGCTACTTGTTTTGCCACTTATTGCACTCTACTGTATTGTACTGTTACAGCACTTTTGTTTTACATTTTATTTCATTTTTTTTTTTTTAAGTCAATGTCATTTGTAATGATTCTGGAATGATAAGAACATTTAACTTAGCTGTTGATTGTATTGCCAGCTTTATCAATTAGTCGCCGTCGACGACAGTTACTCATTAGAAATTTTAACGTTCAACTTGAAGTTAAAACCAATTAACATACATTTGAATTTGTATGTTTGTTTGATTTTGTGTTTGTTTGTTTATTTTGCACACAAGACTATTAAGACTTGTTTTAACAATAGTATATTTGTTTAATTTTGTTTTTGTTTCTTCTTCAACTTATCACACTTTTTCTATATTCTTCTCTTTTTTATTCCCCTTTTACAATAGATTCGAGAACGAAGGATTGGCCCATGATGTCATCTCCATTTCCAACACTAGCGGTTTGCCTAACATATGTTTACATTGTCAAGGTAAGTGTTGCCAAGCAAATTATTTGAAGAAACAAAAAAGAGCAAGTAATCGGCAGAAGAAAGTGATTTTTTTTTTTTTATTTAAATAAAATAATACTTGCTAAGTAGCAGATTTGTTTGAAAAATTTAAAAAGCGAGTTCATTGATCTCTGCGGCTAAACAAAGTAAATTTTTTTTTTTTTTCTTATGACTCACTCTTTGTGATCCAAAAATTTTTTAATTTCTTAAGATACTCAATCTTTACATTTTGAAAAGGTAGCTGAAAGGAATTTTAACACAAAATATTTATATTTATTTAATTCATTCTTAATTTTGACGTGACAATATTACGCTTTACCGCGCAGGTTTCTACAAAAAAGTTGAAAAAACTTTTTTTCCATAATGCATCGGCATTGCATGAAATGGCTTAGGTGTTATGTTAAAAATTATGGTACGACAGTAAAGGTTAAATCAATGACTATATGACATTGACTATATGACAGAATTATTGGGACGTGAGGAGAGCTGCCTAAGCAAAAATACTTCCAATTTGTTCACCCAGTGAATCCAGACTACCGTTTTCAAATTCATTTATGAACCTTTTCGGTCAGAAACGTTCATTTTCGGCACTCATAAATGAACCCTTTTTGTATCATTCGTCGGACTAAAATGCCTCTCAAAAATGAACCTTATTTTGTTCGGAAATGAGGTAAAAAGAAACCTTAAATTGTAATTTTTTTATGCGGAAAGTAGTGAAAAAAACGAACCATAGTTATTTTTCGGCACTCGGAAATGAACCATTTTTGAATCAATCAACGGACGAAAATGCCTCTCAGAAACGAACCATTTTTTCTTCGGAAATAAGTTAGAAATGAACCATAGAAAAGTAACAGTAACACATGGTCTAATAAGTCCCGATACTAAGTAATACAAAAACTTTTTTTTTTTGCAAATATTCTTTTTTATTCATCAACATAGGTTCCTTCAAGAGCAATACATTCATTCCACCGCTTTTCTAACTTTTTAATACCGGTTTTGTAGAACGATTTGGACTTCGTCTCAAAATACGTTTCAGTTTCAGCCATCACCTCTTCATTGGAGTCAAATCTCTTGCCGGCAAGTATTTTTTTAAGCTCAGCAAAGAGCCAGTAGTCGCTGGGGGCCAAATCTGGCGAATACGGTGGATGAGGAAGCAATTCGAAGCCACGGTTCATCGATTTGTGACACGGTGCATTGTCTTGGCGAAAAATTATTTTTTTTCTTCTTCAAATGGGGCCGATTTTTCGCGATTTCATCCTTCAAACGCTCCAACAACGCTATATAATAATTGCTGTTGATTGTTTTTCCCTTTTCGAGATAGTCGATGAACAGAATTCCATGCGCATCCCAATATACAGATGCCATAACCTTTCCAACCGACTGTTGTGTTTTTGGTTGCTTTGGCCTGCTTTCATCGGTTGCTCTCCACTCAGCTGACGTCCGTTTTCATTCCGGTATGTAATGGTGGATCCATGTTTCAGCCATTGTCACATACCGACGCAAAAATTCATGTTTATTCTTTGTAAACAGTGCCAAACAGCTCTCCGAATCATCGATACGTTGTTGTTTTTGGTCTGGAGTGAGAAAACGCGGCACCCATTTGGAAAGCAGCTTTCTCATCGACAAATGTTCCTGTAATATTGTTCCAGCACTGCCTTTCATTATCTTCAGAGCCTTAGTTAGCTCGCGCACCTTCACTTTATGGTCGGCCAATACCATTTTGTGTACTTTTTTTTTATGTTTTGAGGATACACCTCATTTGGGCGTCCTGAACGTTTAGCATCATTTGTGTCTGTACGACCAAGTTTAAACTCAGCATACCATCGGCAAATGGTTGCTTTTCACGGAGTCGAATCCGAATAACACTTTTGAAGCCATTGCTTAGCTTGGACCATATTTTTTCCCATAAAAAAACAGTGATAAATCAACACACGGAATTGATTTGAATCCATTATTTTGAAAATATCAACAGTAGTGTCACTTAAATCACTGCAACTTCTAAACTAAATGTTAGATTGTCATGAAATTGAATTGAATTGTTGTATTGTTTGAAGGTTGGAACTATCGAAATATTATATCGATATTTCGCTAGAGGTGCCACCTAGTAGTTAGTCTCTTGACTTATTGGATAATGTGTTACATCTATTTCTCTTCTAATGTCGATAATCAATTCGCACTGATATAAAAGTTTATATTACGTTTGTATGAAATTTCACATTTTAATTTACTGTTATAAAAATATCAACAAAAGTTTAAATTCTTCATTTTTTAAAAAATTTTTTTTATCATGCCAAATGAAATGAAAATTTTTATTTTTTCAACTCATTAAGAATGTAAAAACGAAACATTTATGATTCATTTATGAACAGAAATATTTCATTTACGAGAAATTTTTACCTACGAAATGATTAAAAAAATCTTGTTTTTCGACTCAAAATAATTTTCTTTTTTTTTTAATTTCACAAAAGAAGTACAGTTTTTATGTGTGGGAAAAGTTTTCACGAATTGAATCTTCTATGGCAAGCACTTTTAAGCGATATAAAATAAAAATAAAAAATCAAAAACTACAAAAAAAAATTCTACCCAAAACCGTTCACAACACTCTCACCATACGCAAAACCTTCGCTTATGGTTCAGTGGGAACGGTCTACGTATAGTTGCTACATTAAAAAAGTATTATACGCCAGTTAAAACTAGTTCTTAATCCGCAGAAAGAGCTGCCTTAAGATCAAAAATGCAACAATGATGCAAAGGGGTTGCATGGAACTATTATTTGCTAAGTTCGCTAAGTACGCTCTACATATAGGTGCTACATTAAAAAAGTATTATACGCCAGTTAAAACTAGTTCTTAATCTCATCAGGCCGCAGAAAGAGCTGCCTTAAGATCAAAAATACATCAATGATGCAAAGGGGTTGCATGGAACTATTATTTACTAAGTATACGCAGCACGGTAAATGTTACAGAACGAAAATGAGGGATTTATACAGGATTTGAGGGTCGTGTAGATAGTCGCATGTGCAACGAAAACGCAATATTGATTCATGAAATTATTACTCGTTGAGTAGAAGTGCTACGAAAAATTTTATTTTTCGATAGTATGAAATGGTTATTTGAGCATATAACGAAAATGAAAACCAAAATTCTTGGACCCACAACACCACGGAGGCAACTGTTTAATGCAGTAAAAGTGCTATAACAATGAAAAAATGTTGAATGGAATTATAATCCCGTGTCTATTGGCGCTACGATAAATTTTATGAAACGACAGAAAAGCTGAAGTTTTCTGTCACATGATAATAATAAAAAACAAAAACAAAAAATAAAATTAATGGTACCACGAGGCCTCTCAGTGAGCCCCTTTAAGTAATCTAAATGTTTCAAATGCAAATAAAAGTAAATTTTAAAATAAAGAAAAAAAAATTATATTAATAGTTAAAGGATTTTGATAAAGGTTAGAAAAAGTATGAGGGCCAGAATTTGGAGAAAACCTAGAACTAAAAATAAGATAAGGAGTACGGCAAAAATTTAAACAAAGATTAAAGCATGGAATTGGGCAAGAATTCAGACAAGGAATGGGTAATGCTGAAAAAACTACGTTATGGATTGGGACAAAGAAGGCGACAAAGAAGGCGACAAAGATTAAGAGACTCCTACAATAATACTTGGAAAAGATTTAGAAAATAACCCACTCGTGGTGGCTGTGGCCGAGTGCGTGAACCACTCGAGATTCGAATATCAGAGAAGTATAAATTAAATATACTTCATGAAAACATGCACATTAGCCTTTCGGAGTCGACATAAAACTACACTAAGAGAAAAAAATATTAAATTTATCCAAAACTTTTTTAATTTATCCAAAAAGCGAGTCATTTTTGCACCAATAATGCATTTGCTTAAATCGACCACGTAAATATTTAAAATTTATTTAAATACTTTTTTAATTAAACAAAATATTAAAATATTTAAACAGAATTAATAACAAATATGTTAAAATTATACACGAATTTTTGTAAATATATTTCAAATATTTAGTATTTAGAAAATAGAAGAATATAAAAGAAAGAAAAAAGTATAGAAGAACATAAAAAGCAAAATATCCAGGCAAATGACAATCTGTGCAAGAAATTCGTGAGAAAATGTCCGGTTGTCACTTTAACCTTACATACATAATTGTATTATGAGATCACCAATCGCACTCACAAAGAATTTTGGGCAAACATCCAGGCTATATTATATTCATAACAAAAAGCAAATGAGAACTATAAGAAACCGCAAGCAAGAATCTTAATTCTGAAAGAATTATCGCAGGAACAGAGTGCGATGTTGTTGCTGCTTGTCGGCTATTTCAGTTGTATGTTATAGGTATGTAGGTGTGTGGTATAAATAAAATTTAAATACGGGAAAAAAACAAGTTGCAAGGAAAATATTTGATTTATCCACGTAAATATTTAAATAAAATTTATACTCAGGCGTGGATAATGCGTTATTCCCTTAGTGTAGTCGGTCCAGTTCTCAGTCATTTGTGTAAAAACACGTTCAACACAATTTGATCACAAAAATCTCAGCCAAAGTCCTTTGAAGGGCTGAAATGGTCAATTCGTTATATTTTTTTTTTTTTTTGTTTTGAGAAAAGGATAAGGACAAAAAATGTGACAAGGATAGAACAAAGATTTGGACACACTAAAGACGATATTTAAAACAGAGATTGGAAAAAGAAGTGGAAAACGGATTAAGAAAAGGATTCGAACAAGGATAAGGTCAACAATTGAAGCATGGATTAAATCAAGAGTTTGAACAAAAAACAAAGGACAATTATTACGAAAAAAAAGAGCGTTGGCTGTGTCGTGGACACACCCGTAAGTTTTGACGTGACGGTGTTTCTTTGTACTCCTATTTCATGTCCAAACTCTTGTTCTAATCCATGACCAAATTTTTGACTTAATCAAATATACCGAATCCCTTTCCTAGTTTAAAAAGGTGTGTCTTAGTTTTTGTCCTAATCCATATCCAAATTCATGTCATTGTCCTTTTCCAGTTTCATTGTGTTATTTTGTTGTTTGTGAGCAGTGAAATCGTAACTAACTAGATTTTTGTTGTTGTTGTTGTTGTTGTAGTAGTTGTTGTTGTTGTAGTAGTTGTTGTTGTTAGTTGTTGTTGTTTATGTTGATGTTGATGTTGATGTTGATGTTGATGTTGATGTTGATGTTGATGTTGATGTTGATGTTGATGTTGATGTTGATGTTGATGTTGATGTTGATGTTGATGTTGATGTTGATGTTGATGTTGATGTTGATGTTGATGTTGATGTTAATGTTGATGTTGATGTTGATGTTGATGTTGATGTTGATGTTGATGTTGATGTTGATGTTGATGTTAATGTTGATGTTGATGTTGATGTTGATGTTGATGTTGATGTTGATGTTGATGTTGATGTTGATGTTGATGTTGATGTTGATGTTGATGTTGATGTTGATGTTGATGTTGATGTTGATGTTGATGTTGATGTTGATGTTGATGTTGATGTTGATGTTGATGTTGATGTTGATGTTGATGTTGACGTTGATGTTAATGGTTATGTTGATGTTGATATTGATGTTGATGTTAATGGTTATGTTGATGTTGATGTTGATGTTGATGTTGATGTTGGTGTTGGTGTTGGTGTTGGTGTTGGTGTTGGTGTTAATGTTGGTGTTGGTGTTGGTGTTGGTGTTGGTGTTGGTGTTGGTGTTGGTGTTGGTGTTGGTGTTGGTGTTGGTATTGGTGTTGGAGATGTTGTTGGATTTGGAGTTGGTGCTTTTTGTTTAGCTTTTTTTTTTGCTTCCCCATTGATTGAGCTCTAATTTCAATTAATCCAGCAAAAGTGATGCATATGCGTCACATTAGGCGGTTCCCTGGGGGTTTTTGACACGCCGTAAAATTTTTTTTTCATTTTTGTCATATGCCCGAAGACCTCACCTTTGTTTTCGTTCCTTAAAATTTACCGTTGCACCAGTAGTCACAGAGTTAAAAATCAATGCAACGTTTTTTCATGGCTGTAGCATTTTTACTACATTATGTGATTGCATCCCTGAAATCATGACAACAAAATTTTTTTTGTTATTTAGTTGTGAAGCGTAATAACACATCCCTGCTGTCGTTAAACAAAATTTACTGTATCACTCCTCCTCAGTGAGTAATAATTCCATGAAACGATATTACGTTTCTGTTACATAAGCTGCTATATTCACGACCTGACGACGCCGGAATTTTTTTTTTTATTTTTGTCGTAAAGCCATGTATAAAAACTTTACTTTCCTTTTTACACTTTTATCGTAGGTTATATACTCATTGAGTAAAAATTCAATGCAACGCCGCTGCATGAATGTTGCGTTATCGATCTTTGAGCGGCTCTCTCAGCGTCCTTATGATGTCAGAAATTTTTTGTCTAATTTTGTTGTGAGGGCTTCCAATAGGCCTTTATTGGCGTATCGTATTTTTAATCCTAGCACTAATACTCAGCGAGTAATAATTCCATGTAACAAATTTTCAGTTGCGTTGCTTACGCAGCTCCCACTACGTCCCTATGCCGTATTAAATTTTTTTTTTGTTTTTTTAATATAGCCAAAGAATTAACCTTTACGGTCATACTATTTTTTTAATCATAGCTCTTATACCCAGCGAGTAACAATTCAATGAAACGCAGATGAATTTTTCAAAAATTCATTTTTTAACTTTTTTGGAAACTAGAGGAGTATAACGTAACTTCGTCACGTCAAAAGAGCGTTGGCTGTGTCGTGGACACACCCGTAAGTTTTGACGTGACGGTGTTTCTTTATACTCCTATTTCATGTCCAAACTCTTGTTCTAATCCATGACCAAATTTTCGACTTAATCAAATATACCGAATCCCTTTCCTAGTTTAAAAAGGTGTGTCTTAGTTTTTGTCCTAATCCATATCCAAATTCATGTCATTGTCCTTTTCCAGTTTCATTGTGTTATTTTGTTGTTTGTGAGCAGTGAAATCGTAACTAACTAGATTTTTGTTGTTGTTGTTGTTGTTGTAGTTGTTGTTGTTTATGTTGATGTTGATGTTGATGTTGATGTTGATGTTGATATTGATGTTGATGTTGATGTTGATATTGATGTTGATGTTGATGTTGATGTTGATGTTGATGTTGATGTTGATGTTGATGTTGATGTTGATGTTGATGTTGATGTTGATGTTGATGTTGATGTTGATGTTGATGTTGATGTTGATGTTGATGTTGATGTTGATGTTGATGTTGATGTTGATGTTGATGTTGATGTTGATGTTGATGTTGATGTTGATGTTGATGTTGATGTTGATGTTGATGTTGATGTTGATGTTGATGTTGATGTTGATGTTGATGTTGATGTTGATGTTGATGTTGATGTTGATGTTGATGTTGATGTTGATGTTGATGTTGATGTTGATGTTGATGTTGATGTTGATGTTGATGTTGATGTTGATGTTGATGTTGATGTTGATGTTGATGTTGATGTTGATGTTGATGTTGATGTTGATGTTGATGTTGATGTTGATGTTGATGTTGATGTTGATGTTGATGTTGATGTTGATGTTGATGTTGATGTTGATGTTGATGTTGATGTTGATGTTGATGTTGATGTTGATGTTGATGTTGATGTTGATGTTGATGTTGATGTTGATGTTGATGTTGATGTTGATGTTGATGTTGATGTTGATGTTGATGTTGATGTTGATGTTGATGTTGATGTTGATGTTGATGTTGATGTTGATGTTGATGTTGATGTTGATGTTGATGTTGATGTTGATGTTGATGTTGATGTTGATGTTGATGTTGATGTTGATGTTGATGTTGATGTTGATGTTGATGTTGATGTTGATGTTGATGTTGATGTTGATGTTGATGTTGATGTTGATGTTGATAATGACGTTGATGTTAATGGTTATGTTGATGTTGATATTGATGTTGATGTTAATGGTTATGTTGATGTTGATGTTGATGTTGATGTTGATGTTGATGTTGATGTTGATGTTGATGTTGATGTTGATGTTGATGTTGATGTTGATGTTGATGTTGATGTTGATGTTGATGTTGATGTTGATGTTGATGTTGATGTTGGTGTTGATGTTGATGTTGAAGTTGATGTTGGTGTTGGTGTTGCTGTTGGTGTTGGTGTTGATGTTGGTGTTGGTGTTGGTGTTGGTGTTGGTGTTGGTGTTGGTGTCGATGTTGGTGTTGGTGTTGGTGTTAGTGTTGGTGTTGGTGTTGGTGTTGGTGTTGCTGTTGGTGTTGCTGTTGGGGTTGGTGTTGGTGTTGGTGTTGGTGTTGGTGTTGGTGTTGGTGTTGGTGTTGGTGTTGGTGTTGGTGTTGGTGTTGGTGTTGGTGTTGGTGTTGGTGTTGGTGTTGGTGTTGGTGTTGGTGTTGGTGTTGGTGTTGGTGTTGGTGTTGGTGTTGGTGTTGGTGTGGGTGTTGGTGTTGGTGTTGGTGTTGGTGTTGGTGTTGGTGTTGGTGTTGGTGTTGGTGTTGGTGTTGGTGTTGGTGTTGGTGTTGGTGTTGGTGTTGATGTTGGTATTGGTGTTGGAGATGTTGTTGGATTTGGAGTTGGTGCTTTTCGTTTAGCTTTTTTTTTGCTTCCCCATTGGTTGAGCTCTAATTTCAATTAATCCAGCAAAAGTGATGCATATGCGTCACATTAGGCGGTTCCCTGGGGGTTTTTGACACGCCGTAAAATTTTTTTTTTATTTTTGTCATATGCCCGAAGACCTCACCTTTGTTTTCGTTCCTTAAAATTTACCGTTGCACCAGTAGTCACAGAGTTAAAAATCCATGCAACGTTTTTTCATGGCTGTAGCATTTTTACTACATTATGTGATTGCATCCCTGAAATCATGACAACAAAATTTTTTTTGTAATTTAGTTGTGAAGCGTAATAACACATCCCTGCTGTCGTTAAACAAAATTTACTGTAGCACTCCTCCTGAGTGAGTAATAATTCCATGAAACGATATTACGTTTCTGTTACATAAGCTGCTATATTCACGACCTGACGACGCCGGAATTTTTTTTTTATTTTTGTCGTAAAGCCATGTATAAAAACTTTATTTTCCTTTTTAAGGTTTTATCGTAGGTTATATACTCATTGAGTAAAAATTCAATGCAACGCCGCTGCATGAATCTTGCGTTATCGATCTTTGAGCGGCTCTCTCAGCGTCCTTATGATGTCAGAAATTTTTTGTCTAATTTTGTTGTGAGGGCTTCCAATAGGCCTTTATTGGCGTATCGTATTTTTAATCCTAGCATAAATACTCAGCGAGTAATAATTCCATGTAACAAATTTTCAGTTGCGTTGCTTACGCAGCTCCCACTACGTCCCTATGCCGTATTAAATTTTTTTTTTGTTTTTTTAATATAGCCATAGAATTAACCTTTACGGTCATACTATTTTTTTAATCATAGCTCTTACACCCAGCGAGTAACAATTCAATGAAACGCAGATGAATTTTTAAAAAATTAATTTTTTAACTTTTTTGGAAACTAGAGGAGTATAACGTAACTTTGTCACGTCAAAAAATACGAATATTTGGAAACAATAAGGATGAGGACAAGTATAGGAGAAAAGGAAAGGATAGGGACCAAAATACGAATAAGAATAAAGATACGGTGTTACGTCATAACTTATGGGTATGTCCACGATACATTTTTTATATATACATATTTTTGCTTTAACTTGAGTCAAACCATATTAAGCTTATTTTTTTTATATAAATAAAGCGTCTACACCTAAAAAAAAAAAAAAAATAATAATAAATGCAAATATATTGATAGCGATCACATGTCCCAAACACAAACCCCAATCATCACATTACTTCAATTTGTAAACAACAAATTATTTTAATAAATTCAACCTAACGTTTAACTTAATGAGTTAACAAACTTTTATTATGTATGTGTAAATTACAATAATTGTTGAGATAGAATCCATTTACTTTGTGATGTATCAGGTTTTGAATAATCATTTATTTTTGATTTGTTAAGGCCTTTGTGACTTTATTGAGCTCTAAAATACTTAGATACATAGTTAAACGGAGATATTGCGTGCTAGATATTTAATTAAAACAATTAATACATTTTATAAAACGATATTAAACAGTTTAAATAAAAGTGATAAAGGTGAAGCGGCATAGTAAGCTAAACGCCCATTGTTATTATGACAGCTATTTCTGAATTATTCTGATCAAATTTAATTATTTGTAATTATTGACTACGGAATATATTTAAAAAAATTGATCGGTTAATACAAGTGAATAAAAAAAAAAACGATTTAGCTAATGGAAAAATTTCACTCTCTATAAAAATATCACGTCATATTTTTATATATTTGACGACTATAGCAATTTAAACGTATTTTTTATTTAAAATCTTTTAAAAAAATATCTGTTTTTCCTTTGCATTCGGAAGCATTCCTTTCATAGATTTTACTATTTCATCAAATAATTCTCTTTTTCACTTTGAATCTGACATCAGAGACAATTGATTATTGCCAAACTACCAACAAAAATTAAAGATAAAGGGTGTTTTTTTTAGGGGTTTGTTTTTCGAATAGAGATAAAACTGGCATTTTGTGGTCAAATCTGGCAACTCTTATGTCATTTATGTTCAGTTTGGTTTGCCATTTCATCATGAATAGGTTGACAAAAGAACAACGCTTGCAAATCGTGCAAATTTATTTCGAAAATAATGGTTCAGTTCGCGAAGTTTACCGCAAGCTCCGTCCATTTTATGGTCGACATAATCGTCCATCTGAGCAATTAATTCGGTTAACCATCGCTCGTTTTCGCACTACGTTTACTCTATGTGATAATACGCATCCGCAGAGACGTCGAACAGTGCGCACCGAAGAAACAATTGCCGCTGTAGAGCAAAATGTTGAAGAGGACCCGAATGAATCGATTCGCCAACGTGCACAGCAATTGGAGCTTTGTCCATCAACTTTATGGAAGATTTTGCGCAAAGATCTTGGCTTGCGACCTTACAAGATCCAGCTTGTGCAAGAATTAAAGCCGCGAGACCATGCAATCCGTCGTGATTTTGGTGTATGGGTCGAAAATGAGATTGATCTCGATGCTCGCAAAATTTTGTTCAGTGATGAGGCTCATTTTTGGTTGAATGGCTACGTCAACAAGCAAAATTGCCGCATTTGGAGTGAAGGGAATCCACATGAGATCCTTGAGACGCCATTACATCCACAAAAACTGACTGTTTGGTGTGCTCTATGGGCTGGTGGAGTCATTGGGCCATACTTCTTCCGAAATAATGCTGGAGAGTCAGTTACCGTTAATGGAGACCGGTATAGAGCCATGATAACCGACTATTTTGTTCCCGAATTGGATGGCATGAATGTGGATGAGTTGTGGTTCCAACAAGACGGCGCTACATGCCACACAGCGCACGTCACAATCGATTTATTGAAGGAAACATTCGATGAGCGCATAATTTCGCGGAATGGACCTGTCAATTGGCCACCAAGATCGTGTGATTTGACACCATTGGATTATTTTCTTTGGGGATATGTGAAGTCGCTCGTCAACGCCAACAAACCAGAAACGTTAGGGGACTTGGAGGCCAACATTCGTGGTGTTATTGCCGACATACGGCCCCATATGCTCGAAAAAGTGGTTGAAAATTGGACCTGTAGAATTGGCTTTATTCGAGCCAGCCGCGGCGGCCACATGCCCGAAATCATATATAAACATTTATGGCATAAAATTATCCTTCCAATAAAGCCAAATTGATGGACATTAAAACGATTTTCTTGTGTTTTATTTCAATTCGAAGTTCTATACCTCTAAAAAAAACACCCTTTACTTATGGTCTCACTTCTTACGGCTCCATCTTAATAGCAAACAAAATTTGAAAGATTAATTTCGTCTTCTCTGCTGTGCCATCCGCATGTGTTGCGATAAGCACCTCATTGGTAGTAGGCATATCTGATTTATAGGACCGAATACACTACCCTGCGGTACTCCAGCTCGAGCTTCGTAAATCTGTGAGGCCTCATCTTTCACTTTAATGTAGAAATATCGCTAAGTTAAATACGATTTCAAGAAGTGATAGTATGGAGTATGAAGAAGACGTTTATTTTGTACAATGTGTAGATCAACATGCCAGGCATGAACTTATGCTTGCTGAACGTCTAGGAACCCTGGTGAACAGTAGGGTGTCCCAATTCGAATTTCATAGTTGCTCAACCTTCGTTTGAAAGCTTATAGGGTAAGGTATTTTTGAGATTTCTTTTAAATTTTTGGAAGAGGTTTAAAGGTCGCGCTACTCGTATTTTCCCCAAAAATCAGGTTTTTCGGAGATTTTTTGAATTTCAAGCTTAAGTTTGTCAATAACAGACATTTTCTTTGACAAGTCTTTGAGTCATCATTTCGAAAGACAAATATCCAAACTTCACTTCAATGTACATACATAAATCATATTGTTGGCAATTTTTTTAAACATTTAGGTACTATATTTTATTTTTTCTTGAAATTTGCTTATATTTTTTAAAAAACGATTCATAACTATAAAAAAATTTCTTCAAAATGAAAAAAAGTAAAGATGCACTGATGATGCTACGGTAAAATTTTAAACAATTTAAAAAAAAAATCTTGATATAACTCTTCCCGTGCTGAAGTTATAGCCTTTAAAGCTTTGTAACCGTTGGTTGTATCGTTAAATCGTTGGTTTGTGCATCGATTATGGCATTTCTTAAAGTATTTAACGTGTAAGCCTGTCGTTTCAAAAATACTCTTTGAAATATTTTAAAGAAAACAGCGAAAAGACTAAATGGCCTTTATAAAAAAACAATCTTTTTAGGTTTCATAGTAATAAAACAAATCTAACAAAAGTCGACTTCAGTGCTTCTACTGTGAACTGATCTAAAATTTCATCTCTGAACGTACCCTTTGTTCTGTTTGCTTTTGACAGCTGATTTTATTTATTAATAATTTTTGCATACATCAAGCAAAACAAATGGATGCCGCTAAAAAAGTAAGTTGCTTCTTTTGTTTCCTTAAGCTCTAAATCATTTATTATTTCTAGATCCCTAAATATTCTTTCTTCGTCCATATTCACTGCAATAATTTCAAATGTCACTTTAAAATTGACTTAGAAGCCGGCGAGCCACATCTAGATGTTTTCTAAATTAGAAATGACTTTTTGTTATTATTTTTACCGATTGAACGTTAAAGTCGAGTTTAAGATAAATTAGACTTAGAATTTCTTTATTACTAACGGCCAATGTTTTCTGATTTATTTGGTTTTGAAAGGATGATTACTTCTGTGCACTTCCATTGAGAAAGTCGTTTAACCGAAGAATTGCACTAAAAAAATAGTGTGAGAAAAAATATAATATTTTTTTTTTAGAAGATAGGCCGTTCTGCCGTCTATATTATCATACCCAGCTTATTGGCTTGTGTATAATATTACATTTTCCAAGGGCATCGCCAGCCGATAACCCAGGGGGGGGCTGCAAGTTGATATGTGGAGAATGGAAAAAGTATAAATTCTAGGTACAGTTAACAGAACCTACAATTTACGCTTGTTTGTAGTGTGAGTCTTACTACCTCTACCCACGGCGATTGTAATAAGAACATTACAAAGTCCATTGTATAAGCCTCCACGAGCTCTTGACATTTAAAATAAAACTTGTAAGCATAGTTATTAATTATATTAATTAAAAAATAACATGAAAGGAGTTTATACAGATTCATTTTTGACACTTATTAAGTTATTTAAAACATAATCTTTGTAATTGGGGTTTGCTGTAAACTTCTCGACCACTTTATTTTGAAAATCTTGTTGGTTTTCATAAATTAGTACACTCATGATGGCCAGATCATTAAGACGATTTTCCCCCATAGTGCTTCTTAACCAAGGAAAAGCTATAAAAATTATCAACGCTTTTCCCGTTTCGAGAAAGAATATTTTGGTCTCTTTTAAGACATCAACATCAGGTTGCGTTTAAATTTAAAAACTACTTAAAATAAGTGTTGCCAATGAAGAATTATAAACGCAATGTTAAAGGGGTATTCACAGTGTTCAGCAATGCTCGTTAATATTGAGGAATGTGAACCCAGTAAAACATTTTGCTTGAAATTGAATTAGTGAATTCAATAGAGTTCCGGCGTGCGGGAATTATCGGTAAAGCCAGTAAAGTGAGTGGCTTGGGACTTTGGTTGCTTTGCATATGGCACTCCATCTTCAAAACAGACACAACTCAAAATTTCAAAATTTTCAGGAGAAGCAAAAAACCAGTTTGCTTTTCAAAGGAATCCATACAAAACAAGGAGAAAAAACGAGTTTTTAATTAAAGATTAAAAAGATGAGTGCAAAATTTTGAAAGTTGATGGAGGTTATCACTACGAATAGTTAAACATTAAATGTAAAAATTTGCAAATTTTGAGTTGTGCCTGTTTTGAAGATGGAGTTGCGATATGTCTTAATTTTTTAATCTCTAGGGTTGCTTTGCATATATCTTAGTTTTTAAACTCTAGGGGAGGGCAGCTGCCCCTACCCCTCCCCCCTTGGCGACGCCCATGACAGTTTCGTCTTGGCCCTCGCCTGGTGTCACATTCCTGATAGGCAAATACATCTGACAAGGGCTGTCTAGGTAGACTCAGATATTCCGTATTTAAATTAAGGATAAGTAGTTCAAAGATATTGTAAAGATGTGCTGCAAAAACTTCCAATTTGCTTTTACTTGATCTACACCACAAGTTGTTCGCGACCTTCTCTGACAGCCAGTCTTTTTAGGTATCTTGTAGCCATCCAAAGAAATTGCTCATTGTTGGTTGAAACATCTAAGTTGACAAAGAAGTCATCCAACTGAACCATAACCGAAGGTTTTGTGTAAAGTGAGAGTTTTGCGAACGTTTTTGGGTAGAATTTTTTTTTAATTTTTGATTTTTTATTTTGTCGTTGAAAAGTGCTTGTCTAAAAGATCAAATTCGTGAAAACTTTTCGCTTAAATAAAACTGTACTTGTTTTTCGAAATTCATAAAAAATGACTCAACTTGAGTCGAAAAAGATATATATAAATATATATATGATAGATATAAAATATTTCTATCATTTTAGTAGATACAAATTCCTCGTAAATGAACCATTTTGTTCATAAATGAAATCAGAAATGAATTAAATATGTTTTTTTTTGTTCATTCTTAAATGACTTAAAAAAATATTGACTTTTTTATCATCTCAGTAAAAACGATTTGTCCTAAACGAACCATTTTTTGTTCATAAATGAGTTCAGAAATGAATCAAAAATTTTTTATATTCTAAAATGAGTTAAAAAAGGAAAAATGTAAACCTTTGTTAATATTTTTATGATAGTAAATTAAATTCAGTCCGGCGATTGATAAAAAATGATTAATTTTCGAGTGCCGAAAAAAACTTTTTTAAGGTTAATTTTTTAACTCATTTCCGAAAAAGAGGTTAGTTTCGGAGAGACATTTTCCGGCGATTGATTCGAAATGGGTTCATTTCCGAAAGCCAAAAATAACTTTTCTATGGTTAATTTCTTAACTCATTTCCGAACAACAAAATACAAAATATAGTTCTTTTTTAACTTTTTTCCGAACAAAAGGAGGTTTAATTTTGTTAGGCATTTTGTTCCGACGAATGATACAAAAAGAGTTAGTTTATGAGTGCCGAAAATGAACGTTTCTAACTGAAAAGGTTCATAAGTGAATCGAAAACGATAGTTTTGGTCCACTGGGATACTTCATGCTTTTATTTTTGAATTTTATAGTTTCTGTTTGAGTTCTTTAGAGGTTCTATTCAAAAAAGCTTTGTTAAAAGGACTTATACTCGGTTTTCATCAAGAATGATAAAAACAAGATTACTCGTTCCGCAAATGAGAGAGAGAGAACATGACATCATCCAGCAGTACCCAGCAGTTATTTTGGAGTCAATTGAAAAAGTGAACTAGTTCATTTCTAGCGCAGTCCTCAGTAGCTCTGAAAAAGTACAAAAGGCGGTCAGTGTAGAACAGTTAGCTTTGCTTTTGTTTTCAAAAGTATTGCTGAAAAAAAATAACGCGTCCTGGCTACTTTTTAACATTTGCTGCGCACAAGAAAAAATAAAAAAAAATGTTTATAAACAAAATGTTTTCTGGAATGTGGATGGAAAATATGGTACAAATGAGATCTTAAGGACCTGTCCGTTGCACTAAATTTTTACACTTTTAATATGTTCACTTTAAAACTAGTTAAAAAAGAACCACTTTCAGGCTACTGCGAAAGCAACCAGTTTAAAAATGTTCCTAATGCAACTAGTTCAAATATGGGGAAAAAGGAGTGTTTCTGGGGACAATTGTCTTTTCCTATGACATCAACCCGCAAAAAGCGTCAGTTCGTTCGATGTTAAAGGGTATTGTAGTGGAACTAGTACTGGTCCTTTTTAGAACTAGTTCAAATTTGGTCCACTTTTCTGCTGGGTATTGTCAGACTTTGAAATAATTTTACTTTGGGTCCCATGCCTAAATATTTTTTTTTTTATTTTTATAATATGTATATAGACCTCCTAAACCTCTAGGTGCAATAAAATTTTGTCTGTCGTGAATGGTTTAGGAGAAAAAAAAAAGAGGAAAATTTAAAAAATTATATTTTTGCGTGCACGAAAATATCCATAATTTACACAGAAGTGTAGTTATTATACTTTACTTGGCACATTTGCATTCGCTTTTGTCAAGCATAAGCGCTGCGTGACGTCATGAACTCAATTGAGAAAGAGAGCATTAGATAACAGGACTACGGAATGCGTAATCTTGTTTGTATCATTATTAGGTTTTCATCTTCTTATAAGAGATCTCTTGTGTTGAATTTGTGATAAAGCGTTAAAATGTTCAACTACTAGTCCGCTAAAACCCAGGTCCTCACCTGCTTCAACAAAAATGCTAAGTTCCGTGTGAACATCTATCCGATGAAACGATAGGATATTTGTTATTTTTGCTATTTTGTGGCATTGTAGAATAAGAGCAGAATGATCTGATCATCAAATTTAAAAATGAAAAGTTTTTGTTATTTTGTTACGACTTTTTTGAATTTTAACCCTCTAATGCATGATTTTTGCGTGCGAAACGCTCACTTTTACAATTACAACTGACAATAATTACAAAATGTGCCAAGCAAGAAAAAATTTCAGTTACAAAAAATGTGACACGAAGTGCATGGAACCGATATATAATCTATGATTTGACTTCTGAATTTAGAAGAAAGGTTTTCAGTTCTAGATTTTAATACAAACGTAAGTGTGCCTAAAGGCATTGTTATGCAGTAGAGGGTTAATATAATTGTTCTAAAGAAGATTTTCACTAACATTTCGAAGAGAATTATTTGTTTTTGTTAGTGTGTGTGAAGTTTTTCATTAAAACTACAATATTATTTTACTAGGCAAATTTAGTTATTGTCTTTCATAAGCACCAAAACGTTGATAACATTCGTGGCTGTCATAATTAAGGTTACGACTCATAAATGATTAGTTTTGAATGACTGGTATTTTTAGCCCAATTGTGGGGAGCAACACGCGTTATTTTGCCAAATATATTTAACAACAGGCCAAGTTGAGTTACACTCATGAAAATATATACTACTGTTCATTAAAAATGCTACTCATTTTTGATCGATTCCAAACGTATTACAAAATGGTTGTGAAATATATCGAATTAAAAAATAATAATCGTGGTAGTTTTTGCTAGCCGCTGTGAGATAATAATCGCTATGTTGGTTGCACCAACTCACCAACAAATCAAATTATCTTTATCCAATATCTAACTCTATTATTCTACTCTATTGCATTTTAGGTGCTCGGGCCACGATTAATGGAGAATCGAAAACCATTCCGATTACAAAACACCCTGGTTGTATATAATGCATTACAAGTGATATTTAGCGCATGGCTATTCTATGAGGTATGTTAAGATTGTTGCAATCAAAGCAGCAGTTACCACTACAACAGTAACAACAATAACAACAACAATAACAACATTAACTTTTATTTCCACAATCACATTAATACCACAAAAATTTTGCACCTCATCTAGAGCAAAAGTTTTTGTAATAAATAAATAAATATTTCTCTTCAGCTTCTACACTAGTTTTGAAGGTTTTGTTACATGTTAATGTTCCGCACTAGAAATTATATTGAAAATCATATTAATTCTTGCAGTTCCTAGTACTGAGCGATCACACTGAATCGACCGTGTTCATACAGGTTAAGAACCGCCAAGCAAGCAGCATATCATCATATTATTTATTTATATTTTAAGCCTGCATTTTATTTATTTTATTTTTTAATAACTTTTTAAAAAAATAATGTTTTTTTATTTTTTTGTTGATTTTATTTGATCTAAAACTTCTTCACTTCTTTTCGTGAACCCAATTTTTTAGTCTTTAATGGGCGGCTGGTGGGGTCATTACAGCTTGAGATGCCAACCGGTGGATTATAGCGATAGTGCTACGGCTAGGAGAGTAAGTGCGAACAGATACAAATATATTTCAAATAGCAATAAAACGAACGTATAATTAAGTAAAAATTAAAGAAAGTGTCTTAAGGAAAAGAAAATCTGCGCACTCTCGAAAGCTCAAAATTATAGACATACTTACATATATAAAAACAAAAAAAAATTCTAGCAATATTTTGCATAACCAGCAATAAAAACAAAGAGTAACGATAACTCTCAACTACTAAATAGAACATTATCGCATCATACAAGAAATAATTTGAATACAAAACTTCAAAGCTTGTTAAAATAATCTTCATTTGCTGTATATTTTTTTAACTCGCACTCGTCTTTAGGTTCTCCACCACTCTTTTGCCCCCATTGGGCGGGCACTTGAGCTTAACACATTTAATAATAGTTGTTCTCGCGTGTACAGCTTTCTGAGAGGGCTTCACAAAAAACTTTGTTTACAAAAAAGCTTACGACCTACAACTAAGCAAAGTTTTTTCCTTTCATTCATCGCTATCATCAGTTCGTTCTTCATCAATTCGTTTTGCATTATTTCATTTTATAAATATTTTCATTACATATCATTTCAGCTTAAGATGTATTGGTATAAATTTTGCTTTTATAAAAATAAAGCTTTTTAAGTTTGCATCTAAGCTTTTCGCAAAAGAGGGCCCAAACTATCCACTACAGATACTTGAAAAACCCAAACTTAAAAAAAGCTTTATGCACGAAAAGGTTTGTTTCTTCAATGATTTTATTTTTTAAATAGTTTTAAATTATTTAATCCTTTATAATTTCACTGCTTATTAAATATTGTAACAAAAATATTTATTTTTATTATTAACAAAAAGTTAAGTTATAAATTGGCTTAATTAGTGGTTTTATAGTAACTGTTTGACTACGAAGTCTACAACTTAACGAATAATCTTACAAAGTGTAAATTCACTCGAGTGTAGCTAGTTTTGAAAGAAAAATTTTAACGTTTTCTTCTCAATTTAATTCAACTAAAAACATGAATGACTGTTTCTGATAAGCTTGAGATATTGTCAACTTTTAGAAATTTCAACCGCCTTAAAAAGTTTGTTTCATTTTCCCTTAACTTGTGATAAGATTTTACTTTTCACCTTAAGATTTTGTCTTGTATTTGTTTCTCTCCATATTTGATCCAAAGACTAATGAATCAATAAAAATAATGTATTGCATTCTTTAAGATTTTGAAGAATTGAGTATTTATTAAGGTCGAATATCCACACAGATGGCACATTTTTTGCATGTTCCAAAATTAATTGAATTTAATAAGGGAGATTTTCTTAAAAATACAAAAATAAAATCATGTACTGCAGACTTAAGTCACATCGCGAATGCCATCAATAATTTCAATCTGATGGCTTATTTCTAAGCAATTCTTTTCGTGAATGGGTCAATAGTAAATAAATAATTACGCGACTTAATAATGTACATAACTTTTAAATTCAAATAATTTTTTTGGTAGGTTTTGAAATGTAACCCGAACTTAACTTTCAAATATAAGATACCCTACGGAGAAAATAACGGGTTCTAAACTTATCAAGTGATAGGTCCCCAAGGGAGAGGGATCAGTCCCAATTCTACCACCAATATATGAAATCGACCGGTCAGTTTTACACGGTGTTGTCATTGACAGGGGTCAATTGCCACCTGCTGCGTCACTTTGGACTTGTCCCGTGACCGGCCTCGAAGAACAAATTTGTGATCTATCCTATCGAGTAGTACATTGAGCAATTTCATTTGTTCACTAAACAATCACTCAATATTGCTCTTCACATTGTTAAATACTTTTATTTTTTTTATTGTTAAATACTTATTCTGTGACAGATGCAAAATTTTTTTTTCTTTTCAACTTTGAATTTACACACGATACAAATAGAGCTTTGAGTTTTAATCGATCTGTATCAGCTTGTATCCTTTTAATTGGTCCCATGCTGAGTAAAATAAACTCTGCCCCGTATCAGCCACAAAGAACCTGTTCCGTGACAAGTAATATCAGAACTGTTCTGTAATAGGTTACATTTGAGTTGTCACGGGACCAGTCACTTCAGAGTTATTGACTCTTCTTTCTCCGTAGGGTAAGGAGTTCACATAAGAATCCCCAAAAATTTCCTTAGCTATAAGAATAACTACCACTATTGCTACCAGAACAGTTAACAGTTAACTAAAAAATTTGATTTTGCACTTTTACACAACTTAAGAGCACAGTTTGTATAGCACTGAATGAGAGCATCCATAAAACATCCTTGGTAAAAAAGTCCTTTATTTAAACTACAAAGACTTTTTGGAAAACTATTAGACCCTGCAATGTTCCCCGACCCCTGTGGTTTTTATTGTGGCAACCAAGTATTATTGTCTGAACATATCGAACGCGACAGCAACATATATACCTAAATATATTACGATACGTAGTTAAGTAATAAATCCAGTCATATTGTCGAACATCAACAAACTGTTATATCATGCATTTATAATTAAGGAATTTTGAATTCTAAAAACAAATCAAAATCACCACAAAAATTAACACAAAAATATCCTTATATTTTCATATTTTTGTCGACTGTCATATTAGAAATTGGTTAAAATTGCCGACAGCAACATTTTGTAACAAATCCATGTCGTTACTACATTACCACAATAAATTTAAATACGAAAAATAAGAAAAGCAAATCCTTACATCTTCACTTTTGCTGCCTGTCATATTAGAAAAAGATTTAAATTGACTTCAACAACATTGTCGCAATGGTGCCATGTCGTTACTACTCATAAAATTCTTCTCCAAAACCAAACACAAATAATATTTTCATATTAGAATAAAATTTAAATTGGCAACATTGTGGGAATAAAGCCATATCGTTACTACACCACGACAAAATTCTTATCAAAAAACGAACTTAAAAAATTTACTTTTTTCATCTGCCATATAGAAGATGATTCAAATTGAAACTAGCAATATTATTGCAATAGACCAATGTCGTTACTATATTAAAATTCTTCTTCAAAAACAAAAAAAAAAAAAAATAAAAAATAAAGTTATATAAGATGAAAATTTAAATTGGCGACAATAAAATTATTGCAATGTCGTTACTACACAACCACAAAATTCTTCTCCAAAAACAAACAGAAAAATATACCTTCATATCATATATTCACTTTTTTCCTCTGTAATATTAGAAAAAGATATAAATTGGGGGCAGCAGCTTTGTTGCAATGAATTACTACATTGTCACATGAAGCATTATGTTATTAAGACACAAATACAAAAAAAAAAAAAAATAAAAAAAGATACAGTAGTTTCGACTATGTCGTAACACAAGACGTAGAATTAGTCAATTCGCTTTTGATGACATCTTTTTTAAAAACTATTTAGCAAATTATTTATTCCATACACCTGAGCATATGACCTATAAAAGAGTGCCGGAGAGGGTTAATATGTATGATCGACCCCCATTACTTTTGCAAAAGGAACATTTTTGCCTTTCACAAATATTCCCACCGATCACTCCTTAGGGGGGCTCCCTTACAAATATTATGGTTTTTGTATATTTATTCCATACACCTGAGCATATGACCTTTAAGAGAGTGCCGGAAAGGGTTCATAGGTATGACTGACCCCCATTACTTTTACAAAAGGAATATTTTTGCCCTTGACACCTATTCCCTCAGACCCCTCCTTTTGGGGCTCCCATACATATTTTAAAGTTTTTGTTTATTTATTCCATACACCTGAGCATATGACCTTTAAAAGAGTGCCGGAAAGGGTTAATGTGTATCACTGACCCCCATTACTTTTACAAAACGAGCATTTTTTTCTTTGACACCTATTCCCTCCGACCACTCCTTAGGGGGGCTCCCATACAAATTTTATGGTTTTTATTTATTTATTCCATACACCTGAGCATATGACCTTTAAAAGAGTGCCGGAGAGGGTTAATATGTATTACCGACCCCCTTAATTTTTGCAAAAGGAACATTTTAGCCTTTTACACCTATTTCCTCCGACCGCTCCTTAGGGGGGCTCCCATACAAATTTTATGGTTTTTGTTTATTTATTCCATACACCTGAGCATATGACCTTTAAGAGAGTTCCGGAGAGGGTTAATGTGTATCACCGACCCCCATTTCTATTGCAAAAGGAACATTTTTGCCTTTGACTCCTATTCCCTCCGACTACTCCTTAGGGGGGCTCCCATACAAATTTTATGGTTTTGTCGATAAAACCGGAAACTGTCGATAAATAGGTAGCAAGTTTAAGCAAACAAAAAAATCAAAGGTTGGCTTTATATTTCATGTGATTGTGTAAAATTTATATCAGTTAGAGAGTTCTAACATGAATTTTTGTCGCATTGAGGATCAAGCAGACCAACAAGTGCTAACATCAACATTGTACGATAAGTACTTTAGGCCCACCAAAGGCTCAAAAAGTTATATAAATACCGACACCTGATCACTATCAACCACCCTATATAGCTCCGAGAATGACGTATTCTACGTCAAAAAATTAAGGCCTGCAACATTATTGCAATAGTGCCATGTCGTTACTACACCACCACAAAATTCTTATCAAAAAACAAACCTAAAAAAATTACTTTTTTCTTCTGCCATATAGAAGAAGATTCAAATTGAAACTAGCAACATTATTGCAATACACCATATAAAAATAAAGTTATATAAGATGAGAATTTAAATTGGCAACAACAAAATTATTGCAATGTCGTAACTACACAACCACAAATTTCTACTCCAAAAATGAACACAAAAACATACTTTCATATCATGTATTCACTTTTTCCTCTGTAATATTAGAAAAAGATATAAATTGTGGACAGCAACATTGTTGCAATGAAGCCATGTGATTACTACACTGCCATAAAATTCTTATACAAAAAAAAAAAACAAACACAAGAAAAACAAACAATTAAGCCATGTCATTACTTCAACACCACAAAAAATCCTCATGTATTTATTTTTTCATATTATTATTTACCATTTAAATTGGCAACATCAATATTGTTGCAATGAAGTCACATCGTTACTACACTACCACAAGATTCTTCTGATCATAAATTGCATGTAAATAAATGCTGACAGACGTTATTATGTTGCTGTCGCCTCCAATCTGTTCGGGTTTTTATGCTTTCAGACTTCTTTACTTTCCTATGATCTTTTGACGACGTCCTTCTTATAATTTACTCTATGTAGTCCTTCCTTTTTAATTTTTTTTTTTTTTAATAATTATTGTTAAACTTTGTTTCTTCTTTTGCTGTTTTTCTAAGCTTCTTGCCTTCTTTAATTGTTTTATTTATTACAAGTTATCTCTTCATCACCCTTACATATCTAACTCAAAATATAATCACAATCTGAACTCCACCTACAAATACTACAAATACGTCCCGTCAAAAATTTAAATTAATGTAGAAGCTCCAGGAGAGAGAAATTTATTCCACCCACAACAGAAAAAAAAAAAATAAATAAATAAAAAATCTATCTTCATCAACATTTTTTCATCAGCGTAACCAACAAAAAAAAAAAAAAAAACACTTGAAAATATCAAAACTATCGACAAACCATTCAAAAATCAATTATTTTCTCTACATTTGCAGATAGCTTTTTCCGGTTGGCTAACGGGACATTATAACTTCCGATGTCAGCCAGTTGACTATAGTAATAACCCTAGAACATTAAGGGTATGTGTTAACAATGAGAGTAATAAATGTGTTTCTTTGAGTGTGTGTGTATGTGTGTGTGTGTGTGTGTTTATGTATGTTTTCCTTTAATAGTGTTGATAATTTAGTTTAGATGTTTAGTTTTTGTTTTTTATAACTAGATGTGTGACTAACAATGAAAAGTTGAACTGAAGCGCAATACATGCCCTTTTGAAATTTTAAGCACTAAATTGTGTGCATGCTTCCTTGCAAGCATTGCATCCTAAGTGTTAAAAACTCAATTATCATTTTATGCCTAATATTTCTTAATGTATTATGATATTTTTTTAATTTTGGTATCTTTTTACTAATAAACTATATTTTATAACGGTGTTAGTTATACAAAATGGACGCTACTTTATTTCAGTACATTTGTATTTAGTTGCATATGTATACATAAATGTCTGGGTCTTACACTAACATAAATTTTTATTAACTATACAATCACTTCGATTCTTGTTGTTGTTTAATAAGACTCTTTCGTGATTGTTCTGGAATGGTTATCAAAATTGTTCGCTTTTATTTGCATTATCATTGGTACTAATAATGTTTATAACTGTAAAATTATGAAGTAGTAATCTTCGATAGCAACAGTTGTTAAACGACAAGAATCAAAATGATTTTATTAATCTTGTCTTCAAGTCAAAACCATAATTCCATCAAAACTGTCTACTTTGTGTATTTTTTGTTTTATGTTTGAATCATTTTTTTCAAAATATTAAACTTATTCAATCGTTTTTGTATCTATTACAAGTATTTTTATAAATTTAATATGGTTTTGGTTTCGAGATGACTTTCTTAACACCAAGTCTTGGTTATTTTTTTCTCCATTTTGATTGAATTTTTATAAATTTTCGAGAGAGCGGCAGCTGCTTAAAAAAACAAAAAATAGAAAACATATAATTATTTAGTATCCTTACCAACTAAAGCCCATCTGGCATGCAACCCTTTCTGTATTTTAGCATAATAAAATACCAAATTTGCATCCTTCCGAATGTTTGAATTATCCTGAATTAATGCGAGTTCTAAGCACTTCTTTTTAAGTTGTTTCCTTGACTATTTTATATGGAACATTTTAATAATACTTTTATTTCTACTTCAATGACGTCATTTAGATGGTGCACGCGTGTTGGTGGTACTACTTTTCCAAATTCACAGAGTTCATGGACACGGTAAGTTTAATTTGCCTAATAAATAAAAAAAACCCGAATTGCTGTGACGAAATGTTTCATTTCGTCGCGGCAATTCGATTGTCCTTATTTGACATTCATTAAAATTAGATCTTAAAGTCCTTGGGATTATTTTGTGTAGTAGTAAATAAGAAATGTGTGTTTTAATATTCAATTTTAAGGTTATAGGCCACAGTAGAGAAGTTTTATTTTCGGATAAAATATATTTTTATTGGGATGTGCGATTCAAAATGCCGATTAATTTAAATTTTGGAATATAATTTTGAAACATTCAAAAAATGAACTCTCTTTTCCATTCTAAGTACCAGTTTACTGCCGGAAACACCCAATTATGAGACCAACTTTTTATGATGACCTAGTCCAAAAAAAAAACTTTAATCAATGAAATTTTTCTACATTTTGGTCTTCAAGTTATCTATTTTTAATCGAAAAAAATTGCCTGACAAAAGTGCAATTCTCAAGTCTTAGTGCTTTGGCATAATAAGTTCTACTTCTACTGAAGATAAGTTTGGCATAAATCTTCGGTATTTGACCAAAGATTTTCTGAATTTATATTATGCCGAATCGAATTGTATGGGGGAAAAATGGGTCAGCCGTTCGGTGTCTCAAAAGTTAGTCATAGAAACGATATCTACATTTTGTTTTTTTTTTTCTTTTTTTCAAATATAAATATAAATATATAAAATATATATAATATAAAAAATATACTATATTTATATTACTATACTATATATACTATACTATATTACTTTCAGGAAAATCAAAATCGATTCAATGAATAGATAATTCTACTTGACTCTCTAAACAAAAATAACAATTGCAAAAATAATAAAATTAATTTGGAATTTTATATTTATATTGATTTTGAAATAAAGTTCAGCCAAGTAACCTTAATAAAATATACCTCGAAACACGAATGGTAAGGAAACGATACTACATCTTAGGTCAGGAGATTCCAAGCCCATATAAAAAAAAAATTATTGTAAACCTTTATTTTCAGAAATCTTATCTTCCCATAATTAAACAGTTTTTGTTGAGTCAAGTTTTTGTTTGCCCAGTTTTAGTATAGTTGCCGACAGTAACCATACGAACTTATTTACCAAATTTTAGTCTAATACGACCAAAACCTTCTTAAATATAGCATTTTTATTGATTTGTGGGCGGTAAAAGGGGGTACGGAAAAAAAGGGGTATGGAAAATTTTTACTATGCCTATATTTTTCGCGCAAATGCAAACTAAAGTGAGACTTGCCAAATTATTTCAATATTCCATTTATTTCCAATTTCCCTTGCAAATATTTCCCCATACACACCATATGTGCGCACCTGTATTTGTTTACACCTGTATTGTTGTATAAGTTCACTAAAATGCTTATAATGCATGAACCAATGCACATACAAAGACCGTTTATACATAAAAACCTTCGTATTGACGTCACCTTTCATGGAAAGTGATTTTTTTCCAGAAACAAAATCGGTTCGCGCATTACAGAGAACATCAATTTCATACACAATGCAACTTATTTTTGTATATATAGATGATTGTTATTTATGGGTTCTTGGAAATATTGATAAAATTTATTTTCAAAATTCAAATATTGCAGTTTGCTGAAAGTTGCTTTGATTTTTTGTCTATTAAAGGTTATCATATGCATAGTTTGTTTTTACAAAATTTTCATGTATAAAATATAGCAAAAAAATTTATCTTGATAATGGACACGGCATCTTGGATTGGTATATTTTCAAATTTTGACTTCAGATTTGTATTCCGTAATGTAAAAAACCCTCCGAAAATGAATACTAATATAAAAATTTTGTAAAAGCAAACTTTAGCCAGATAGTGGTCCGCCATATTGGATCCACCATATTGGATCCACCATATTGGATCTGCCATATTGAATCCGCCATCTTAGATTAGTATAATTTCAAAGTTTGACTTCAGATTCCTAATCTAATATTTAAAAAACCCCCCAAGAATGATAACAGATATAAAACTTGTGTAAAAGCATACTTTAGCAGAAAAATGGGCCATCTTGGATTTGTATAATTTCAAATTTTGCTTTCAGATTCGTAATCAGCGACCCAAAAAACCCCTAGAGCCACAGTGGTAACCAACAAAAAATATAGTTTGAAAAGATGTGCGTCACAAAGAATAAAAGGTGGGACCGTAGTGGTCCCGCTATGACTCAAAGGGTTAACATTTAAGTAGTTACGAAGTAGTAAACCAACTAAGCCCATTTAAGAATCATGTCTTTCTTTCATTATGCTCCTTGCCAAATTCCATTGTTCTTGGTCAACTGCTTTAAATTTTGTTCTAGGTACTCTGCTTATCGCCTTATTAAAAAAACAGATTTGCAATATATTGCAAATTTTTAAGCGGCCATTTTGGCTTACATTTATAAATGTCGAAAGCATGAATTCCATGTGTCAGAACAGTTGTATTGTTGGAGGGTGTACGTTTTAAGTTGCTATTTTTTAAGAACTACCATGTGGGTAATATTAATGGCACAATTATTATACCTACTTCAAAAATTTCGAAATCTCTTATAATTTATTTAAAATAGTTTAAAATAATAATATTATAATATTAGTTCCTTCCTAATGAGCCACTTTTTCTACATCCTAAAAACTACGAAAAATTAAAAAAGCCAAAAAAGTTATGACGTTATTCGTTGGCTTCATCCATGAGACAATAACGTGTTTTGTATTCAGGTATTTCCGTACAAACACCATTTAAATTTTAGCGAAAGATGACGGTGCGCGATTTTTATATAGCACACAAAAATCTGTGTGTAAATCAACTCTGTTTTTAGTGTTTTTTTTTTTTTGTACTTTCAATCCCAGTAGCATCTTAAGGTCCCAACTTATTAAACTAAAATCGAGGGGGAAATTTTGTTCCATGTATTATGAGTTGACGCTCATATAAAATTTGTAATAAACTTAAGAAACATGCAAGTAATTAACACGGTTATACCATAATCATAGAAGTTGAAAGCTTTTGAAAATTGTCCACATACTTTCTCAAAATGTAAAAACTTTAATCAATTTTTTAAAAATTTTAAACCAGAATGATAGCTTAAAGTCGAATGATGAACACCTGCAAATTAAATGATTTTAACATATTCTAAAATTGTTAAATATCTCAATAAATTGTTCTAAAAGACAATCTGCTATTGTGTTTTTGCACAATAGATATGAGTAACATTAGTATCAGTTTGTAATCAAATGTTTCGATAATTAATTGGTTTCCTTGTGAACTTGTTTATACCGGTAAATTAGTCATAATCTCGTTTTATACCCACAAAAAAAAAAATAGAGTCGTAAAAAATTAAAAAAGCAAAATTAAGATACCACTTAATTGGTAAAGCGATGTGTTAATTGGTAAATGTTTCTGTGCACAGTGCTTAACTTTAAAAAAATGCTCGAAATTGAAGTTAACCTTGAACTTTTACTTTAGCTAAAGGCAGCAGAATAACAAAGAGTAGACATTTTTATTCAGAATATACTATATAAAGAAAAAAATTTCAAGCAAATAAAACTTTGTGAATTGGCTTTTTAGAAAAGCAATTTCGCTCAAAATATTTTGTAAACTTGTGTTATACTTCATGTCTGAACCATTGCTTCTTGTAATTAGTTCGTTTTTTTTTATAGATTTTCTTTGTCTTGAGAAAGAAGACATCGCAAGTCACAACCCTGCATGTGATTCATCACGGCTGTATGCCGATGTCTGTATGGTTCGGCGTTAAATTCACTCCAGGTTTGTAATAAGAACTCCACCGTCACCACCAACTTTTATCACCTAACTACCACCATTGTTAGTCGTCGTAATAACAAAAGAACCCCTTTCATGACAATCTATTTAAAATCCATGTGTTTTTATTTTTTATTATTTTGCAGGTGGTCACAGCACATTCTTCGGTCTACTCAATACATTCGTTCACATTATTATGTACACATATTATATGTTCTCAGCCATGGGTCCACAATACCAGAAGTTCTTGTGGTGGAAGAAATACTTGACTACGCTGCAAATGGTAAGAAGCATTCTACACCATGAGTTTGTTTGGTTGTGTGAGTTTGTGTGTGTTTGTGTGTGTGTGCGTATTTCGATCTAATTACATTGTTAAATATTTCCGTTTCCGCTTACTTAAAGGTGCAATTTATACTCATCATGGTCCATGCCTTCCAGTTGCTCTTCATCGATTGCAACTATCCAAAGGCATTTGTTTGGTGGATTGGCATGCATGCCGTTATGTTCTTCTTCTTGTTCAATGAATTCTACAAGGCAGCCTACAAGGGTAGACGTACGGTAAGCAAAAATATATTTTTATAATATTGTAGTAATACTTTGTTTAATTATTTTTTTTTTTTTAAACTATGTTTTATGTGTCTTATTATCAAATATTAAACTTAACGGACTTCGTGCAAAAACATGATATACATTTGTACCACAAAAACAAAACAGGAATCGAAGTAATCGAATTGAAAATTTGAAAACATACACCCTTGTTCTTGAACCCGCGCTCGCTCGCAAAACGCAAATTCTGGAAAAATTCTATTCTGGAAATTCTAAATTTCGACGTCGAACGAACTGCTTTAAGGAGAATGATTCCTCAGTCAATATTTAAAAAACGTCGTCGAACAATATACAAATTTTTGGTCGACTAATGTTTTTCGCAGATTTTTTTAACTTGGCAGAGAAAATTGAGAAAGTATAACTTTACATTTAGTTTTGATTGTATTAAGTTATCATAGGTCAGAGAAGCAGACAACGCTCTTGGTGGTTCAAATGAGAGCAAAAGATATCGCAGGAGTTTCAGAGGTTTCTTGGGAGGTAGAATTAAAAAAAGAAATCGCTTTTTGGAAGAATCTTTTCAATACATTCAACAAATTAATGAACTATCTACTTCAAAATTGTTAGACACTGAATCCTTTTTCTATACTTCCTAAGGTCTTAATATTGTATGGTCTCATGCACATAGCAAATGGAAGCCAAAGTAAATCTTTGAAAAATATTTGATCAAACATAGACGGTTTTGCACTATTTTAGGTTTTGCGGACTTCTTGAATAGAAATCGGTGAATTTTTGACAGGTATCCAAAAAACCATAATAACTCTTCTTGGAGCTAAATAAACCTCTAATCGATTCTATATTCATTGTTACCCTTCACTACTATGTTTGTTACCCTACAGCGGACAAACTGTCTCATCTGCCGTCTCGCCCATAAGCCCATACGTTATGAAAAACATACAAATTAAAATCCTATTTTTTTAAGAACAAAATTTTTAGTGGAGTATTCGTCCGCGAGCGCTTATGTTTGGTATAGCCCCATGTTATAATAATACAAGGTAGCATTGACAACTGCTTATTTTCTCTTCTACAAAAAAACATCTCCTGTCAAAAATAGCTGTATGTGAAAATGCAGCTGCAGCTGCTGAGGTTGTTGTTTTGTTCACTTCAAGGTTTTCAACTTTGTTTGTGTTTTCAATGGCCGATTGTGAGCGCTCTCTTTTTGAGTATATTTTTTGACAGGCGGTGGTTTCCAAAGCAATTGTCAATGTTACCTTGTAATTATTATACCATGGTATAGCCCCAGAACGAAGGGGCCTTTTCACAATACAAATACGGTTGTCATCTCAACTGGCACACGGATACTTTTCCTTTCTTGGAGCAACGAATAAAGCCGTACCTTCACAAGCGATCAATCCATGAACACAATTTCCAGAAATATACTTTTAATATTTTGCAGCAGTACGATCTACCGACAATTTCTCTGCATATAATTCGATTCATATTTTGAGTTAAAATTAATTTTTCAACTTTTTGGATAAAACTCGTAAAGTTGAGAGGAACGATTTAGCAATTTGGTCCATGCGCTACAATTATAAGGTAGGCTTATATTGGAGAAAAATGTGAGCTGATTTGAGATGTTAGAATCAGCTGTTGATTTTGAGTTCTGTTTAGTTTTAGGTCTGTTTCCGTCCGCACTTCAAGTTACTTGAAGTCGCTTGAAGGCGTTTCTTCACACATTTTTTGAGCTCGAAAGTGAAGAAGAACAAGCAAAATGGCACTCTCTCGAGCCTCGAAACTAGCTTGAACTTTGCTTGAACAATTTCTTCGAGCACGATAAGAACAAGCATCAAGAAGAACAAGAAAATGTCAAATTGGTGTAAATAAATTTGGCGCTGCTTACGTTTATAGGCAATCAGCTGTTTTTGTGCTTGAAACTGGCTAGAAGTCGTTTCCGTACTTTTTTGCAAATTCTCTCATTTTTACAGATAATTTAATTACTCTCACATATTGAATTTTACTCGAACTTTTCTTGAACTTTGTACGGAAACAGACCTTTTAACTGTTGTTGTTGCTTTTGTCGTTTCACGTTTCTGGCTCTTACGGCTTTGTTGTTGTAAAGTTTCACACTTGAGCAGCCATTTTAAAATAAGCCTACCTTGTTTTTGTATGATAGTTTGGTCGTGCCCATAGTTGAATTAATAAGTTGTCTCGGGGCTGATCGTACTCTCTTCTCAGTACCCACAATTGTCAAAATCAATGAAAAGCAACAACAACAACTTCATCGGCTTTACATGTTATACATTTTCGCTTTCAGATTTTGTATGAGCCGTCAACTTCGATTTGACATTTATGGGCACTCGCTCTCGACCTTGCGACAACCTTATTAATTCAACCATGGTCGTGCGTTTTTATTTTAATTTAGTTTTCGGAAGCGAAACTCACTCACGATTCAATAGATAGTGATAGTGAGCTCTCGACATGCTCTCGACATGCTCTTGACAGCTCTTACACGACGCGGGTTCAAGAATAATTGTGGTTAAAAATAAGCAATTTTTTTCGTGAATTTTAGTATCGTATTAAGTTTAAGCACGATGTAGAAAAACCAATTTTTGAAGACATGTGACTTACGATATCATGTTATTGCAATAAGCTCCTCCATTATTAAATATAATTTGAAGTATTATATTTTCTTTGCTATTACATTAAGAATATCTTTCATATATGTTGCTTTATACCATTGCTTTCCTGTTACCTATTTTCATTTCTTCTTTTTTCATTTGTTCTTCTTCTTATTGCTCATCATTCTTCCTTGCATTTATAATTTAAATCATTTTTAAATTATTAATTTTTTTTTAATTAACATAAATGTTTTCATATTTTTGCTAACTTTTCTTTAATAGTGGGTGGTCTGAATAGTTTCCGACCTAACAAAGATACAAAACATTTTTCTTTAAATTTATTTTTATTTTTCTAAATAGCCTTCTAGTAAATCTACACACTTCTCCCAGCGATGCTCCCATCCATGGTTGAATTAATAAGGTTTTCTCGGGACTGATCGTACGCTCTTCTCAGTACCCACAATTGTCAAAATCAATGAAAAGCAACAACAACAGCTTCATCAGCTTTACATGTTATCAATTTTAACTTTCAGATTTTTTATGAGCTGTCAACTTCGATTTGACATTTATGAGCACTCGCTCTCACCCTTGCGACAACCTTATTAATACCATGCTCCTATCTGTTTAACTCGTCCAAATAATACTCGGCATTTTTCTCTGCAAAATAATTGTACACGAAGGGTATTGCCTCCTCATTTGACGAAAATCTCTGTTCTCCGAGCGTAATTTTTAGTTGAAGGAACAAACAGAAGTCACTTGGGGCTAGATCTGGTGAGTAAGGAGAATAGTCAAGCAGTGCAAACTGTAATTCGTGGATTTTCGCCATGGTAACCGCTGAGATGTGAGCTGAATACAATGCACCGTATTGTCTTGGTGAAACATGATTTTCTTTTTCTGCAGTCCACTGTTTCGACTGTATTTTTGTTTTGGCCGTATAATGCTGTATCCAAGTTTCATTGGCGCCAAAGCTCGGATTTATTTATTGCGCCTAAACTGAGCCAACAGAGCGTTAGAAATGTTCATTCGAACACGTTTTTGGTCTAACGCATGATACAATAAGAAGGTAGGGTAAGGAGCTTTGACAAGACCTACTGCTAATGTCAAAACCATGAAATACTGTGCTTCCATATCTTAAGAAAAAATCCTATGACAAATCCATGTTTTATGGTTTCAGTAGGTAAGCGTTTTATATAAAATACATTGCTGAAAATATTGATAAATGCGGAACTTTTAAGAAATGTTGATTTTCTTCAACAGTTTTACTGTATTAAGAAGACTTAAAAAAGTTTTTTATAAGATATCGTATGCACATTAGAATAAAATTTGTAAACAAGAAATTAAGAAAACAAAAAGATAAGCAAAAAATTATGGGCAATATTAAATCAGTGAAAATAAAGCTATAAAATTACTTAAAAAATTCGTTGTTTCAATTATATACACATTGATTCAAATTTTTCGTATTTACCCTATATATTATTCCTTTTCTATGTGTTTATCCGACATTTATGAAATATACGCGAAAGTGGCAACGCTAAAATGCATTTTGACATAAGCAGTAGGTCTTGTCAAAGCTGCTTACCCTACCTTCTTATTGTATCATGGTCTAACGTAAGCAAACGCGGCACCCAACGCGCGGACAGCTTTCTTATGCCTTAATCTTGATTCAATATGTGACAAACACGTTCTTTGGACATATTCATAGCTATTCATGCTATCTCTCTAACTATAATTCGACGGTCGTTAAGCACCGTTTGGTGAACTTTAGCGATGTTATCGTCAGTGGTGCAGTTTTTTGACGTCCCGAACGTTAATGGTCTCCCAAGCTGGTACGGCCACGTTTAAATTCAGCTGCCCAAAATTTCACTGTGGCAATGATGGGGTATAGTCCCCATACACAAAGTCCAACTCATTTTTGATTTGCGTAGACGAATTTCCTTTCAAAAACAAATACCTACATATCGTCGTTCGTAAATTATTGTGTTCTATATCGCAAAATTGAAAAAATTGAGATAAGACTGGTATATAGGCAAATTTTTCGAGATCTATCGATCTGTGTCATCAGTTTGCGTTTATCTTTTATAGTTTTCGAAATATGAGACATCGACTTTGTGCTATACAACACTGTTGTGACAAGCTTCGTAACCTATTGTGTTCTATATGCAAAAAATCGTGCATATAGAACAAAAACGAAGCAAAAATACTAAGTAAAAAAAATATTTTTTTATTTTGTTCTATATGCAACTCTATGTAAATAAAATTATTATTTGGAGGTCTTTGTATTTTGCTTTTTTTTTTGTTTTTTTTTCTGGTTTTTTTCTTAGCTTCACATTGCACTTGGCAAATGAAATGAAACAAAAAAGAAAAAATCCCGCTTTAGATTGCAGTTGGTAAATAAAATGAAACAAAAACGAAAAGAAAATACCCATCATAAATAACATAAGGTTAGAAGTTATATTTTACAACAACGTTTAAAAAAAGCTTAATACTAAGAATAAGAATGGATAAGCAATAGATAAGAAGATATCATTGGAGAAAGTAAATGATGTGAAAAGTTTATACAACTTTTTATCACTTGATGCAGTGGCATACTACAATAGGGATATTCACGGGTTGATGCGAATTGCAAGAATACGAAAATGCAACATATTTTCCGCACTAACGCGTGAACATCAATATTGTAACTTTACTTATTTGAATCAACGTAAAAACTTAGCCTTTTTAAAGTTTTACCCAGATGGCAACTATGCTTGAAAACACCCATAACATGAATCAGCTGTTTCGCATCACTGTTTGTGCGCTTTCGCAATAGGTTTGAGCAGTGCGTAATTCAAGAAGAGTTGCAAAATTACTTCTAATGTGTTTGTTGTTGGAATGAAGAAAAAATTCGCAATCATGCATTTTCGCATCGTCGCAACTGTGTTTCGTATCAACCCATGAATACCCTTAATAATTTGTTTAATACAAGTTAAAATCTTCGTCTTTTTTACAAACTTTGCTTCAATAAAAAAATCTCCGTAAATCAAGCATTAACTTCGTGGAATCGAACTCAAATGAATTTGGTTAATTTTTTACTTGATTTTGTAGTCGAAACTTACCTTTTAAGAAATTAACAGGTATTGATTTAAATGGACTTCATATATTATAATATGGATAAAATCAAGTTAATATTATAATATATGAAATAAAGATTTTATTGAGTGAAATCACATTGCTTTTCATTTCTCCAATACATATTACATTTTGTTCTATATGCTATAAAACAAGAATAGTTTCGTAAATAAGTGCATATAGAACAAATTATTTTTTTTTAAACGCATCTTACTCTAAAAAACGCTTCCAAAGATGAACATTTTTTTTGACAGAAAAAACCACAATCTCTTGAACTTTCATTGGTAAGAAAATCGCGGCAGATTTTTCGGTTCAGTTTTTTACTAAACTTTAAACTTGATTTACCAAAAAAACATTTTTGTCATATAGAACACAATAATTTACGAACGACGATATGTAGTGACTGCTCGATACTCAATTTTTTCCATTTTCACAAAAATACTCACATCGACTTACTCAAACGATTTTCAAAAAACAACTGCAAGTCCAAAATGGCTGAAATTTTGAGGAGTACCTATCAAAAGATACACAACTATATGCCCTAGCTTTTATTAGCGAGTGCTGCCATCTTCATGTTAAGGTCAGAAACTTTTCATATCACTGTTCATATTTTAGATACTTATTTTTGTCACTCTTTCCTTTTTTTGTTAATCATTTTCATGTTTTATACTTCAATATTATTTCATGATTTTATTTATTTCACTCAAATTTTATAGTTTCTGATATCAGAAAATATTTCAAATTATAAATATTTGCTTCTTTATATTAGTTAAGATATTTGTGAAAATATTTGCATTAATTTTATTATGTTAAAAAAATCTTTACAGTTATATACAAGTTAAATAAAGTTTTATAAATAGTTTCTTAGGTTAGCGAAATTAAAAAAATTAAAAAACTTTTGTTTTTTTTTCTAATCTAGTTTAAGGTTCACAAAGTATTTTTTCATATTTTTTCAAAATTCGAAGTAGTACTTATAGTACTTCCTCTTCAAAACTGCAATACTGTTACTCACATTGTTTGACACCTGCAATAGCAATAATACGAGTTCCATTCTCTAAACTACTCAAACTTTCATTTTTTCTTTAACTGTTTGGCGTGTTATTTTTCTAATCGTAAATAATGTCCGTAGTCGTAAAAGTTAGACATAGGATATGAATATAGCGGAATATTTTTAAATTAATAATACTATACATTTTGACAAAATTTTTTCCGAAGATGATGATGGTGAACAATAAAACTATTATAACTATTGACCCTCTCTGAAATAAAGTCGCATTAAAGAAATTCTAAAGAAAAGATGAAATTCTTCATTATACATATTTACGTAATAAAATTAAATTCTTTTATTAAGCCTTTTGAGACTATTTCTTTCTACCCTAAACCATTATAATGGCAATATTATCATTTGATGACAAAGTTTGGAATACTATGAACTTTATAACAACATTTAAAATACCACCTTGTTCAAAAAGAAAGGTTAATTTATTGAAAGTAATTAAAGTACAAGTTTATTCATCAAAATCAATATTGTTGCCTTCAAAGTAGTCCCGTCAGCTGCAACGCACTTATTCCAGCGCTTGATCCAGTCACGGAAACCTTTTTGGAACACGGTTTTTGGTATGGACTTCAGAGCGTTCACCGATTTTTCCATGACCTCTTCTTTGCTGCTGAAACGCATTCCTCGAAGCTTTTTTGACTTGATCGAACAGGAAAAAATCAGACGTAGCCAGGTCAGGTGAATTTGCCGGCTGCTGAATGGTTATCGTGTTGTTTTTGGCCAAAAAGTCACGAATAAGATGAGCATTGTGCGATGGTGCATTATCGAATTGCTTCACGTAAACGTCTTATAACGTCCAAATAATACAGTTTATTGACCGTTTGACCATCTGACAAAAATTCATGGTGAACTACACCATTGTAGTCCATGAAAACAGTGAACATCGCCTTCTTTTTTGACTGAAAACGACGTGGTTTCTTCGGTTTCGGTTCGTCTGGCGACCGCCATTCACTCACCTGATGCCTGGTTTGCGTGTAATACTCGTATACCCATGTCTCATCACCAGTAATGATGGATTCGATGAATAATTCGTCGTTTTCGACCATTTCCAGCATGTCTTTCGCGATAGCAACTCGGTCTCTTTTTTGCATGAAATTGAGTTCTTTTGGTGCCAACTTCGCAGCGACACGTCTCAAGCCCAATTCATTCTTCAAAATGTTCTGAAAGGATCCAATTGAATTTCCGACGTCCTCTGCTATCCCTCTAATCATCAATTTGCGATTTTTGACCAACATTTCTTTAATTTTTTCAACGTTTTCTTCGGTAGTCAAACACGATGGCCGCCCGGTACGAGGGTCGACTTCTAATTCGTCTTGGTCACTCACAAATCGGTTAAACCACTTGTTTGCCATTGGATACGATAGAGCAGATTCACCGTAACATTTAACCAATATTTTACGAGTATCGGCGCAGTTGAAACCATTTTTCACACAAAATTTGATACAAATTCGTTGCTCAATTTTTTCTTCCATCGTAAAAATCGAAGACATGAAAAATTTTGTTGTAAACAAAACACTGTCACTTTACCAAATGTCAACTAGAGGCGCAGCCTTGTCATAGACACATGTGGCAACCTAAGTGTTGCCAGATTTGTTTTCCAACAATACGGGATAAATGCAAAATATTTAAAAAAAAACGGGATTTTGGAAAATGTTACGGGACAATAAATAAACAGAAAGTTCTTTTGTATTTCAGAAAAAAACACAATTTATTTAGGTACGCAGTTATTAGGATTCAAATTTGCTAGGCACATAACAATAAATACATACATATATACATATTAATGAAGCTAAACAAAAACTAAATAAAAATAACTAAATAGAACTAAAATATAACGAATTATATCATTTTTTAATGCCTTAGTTCATGTGAATGCGTATTTGATATCATAGACATTTTACAAAAATGTCAAAAATACGGGACAAATTTTGTCCCGGCGGGACACTTTAAAAATCAAGCAAAATACGGGACGTCCCGTAAAATATGGCAACACTAGGCAACCTACAAACATTCGTTCAATACAATTTTCGAATCAGACAGTTAAGTCTGGATTACAGTGTGAATGAACCTTTCTTTTTGAACAAGGTGGTGGGCTATGAATATGGCAGAAATAATAATTCGATATCATAAATTCGGCCTATGTGGGCGAAGCCTCTTCCCCTTGTCTAGTGCTTGCTCAAATATATAGTAACCACCGCTTGGGTCCATAGCATCTACATAAAAAATTACACTATCAAAACATGTAGTGGCGTCCGTGGCGTAGTTGGTTAAAGTGCGTGGCCGCTATGTCAACGAACTTTGGAGACCCAGGTTCGAACCCCAGCAGCGACAGAAAATTATTTGAATTAAAATAATTTTTCTGTACGGCCGCCACCTCTCTGCAGACAATGGCAAACCTCAGAGAGTAATAAAAATGCCATGTAAAGCTTCTTGAGAATAAGAACATTCCGTTCATCGCCGTTCGGAGTCGGCGTTAAGCCTGTAGGTCCATTTCTCGGTCAATTGTGTACAAACTTAATAACACGCACAACACAATTGATCATAAGAAGCTAGGTCAAAGTCCTTTCAAGGGCTGAAATGGCCAGTTATTTATTTTTTTTTTTTTTTATCAAAACAGCTCAGGAATTATAATGCTAATGAAAAGTGAGCGTATATAAAGTTCGACCACGCCTATTTTAAGTATAGTTGACAACAGTAATCATACGAACTTAACTACCACAATTTACTCTATACGACCAAAACCGTCTTAAATATAGCATTTTTATTGATTTGTGGGAGGTAAAAGGGGGTGTGGCAAATTTTTTCGCGTAAGTGCAAACTCAAACTAATGAGACCTGTCAAACTATTCCTGTCAAAAAGAGCGAAAAATTGATTTTTAGCGATTTTATATGAGAAATCGTATGGAGGAAAGGGGGTCCACTATTTTTGCAATATCTTGATCCGATGTTGTACAAATAAGTTCAAAGTCCGAACCCTGACTGGCCTAACACCCTAAAAATTTGAACAAAACCATTGGAATGGATCAGAAGTGATGGAGCTACAGACGAACACCATTAGATTTTTATATATATAGAATTATAAAACATATACATATGTACTATCGCCCGCTCTAAAACTCTTTTGTTTGAGCTTATGTGTGGGAACTCACTTTGTCGTGATGAAGGATGATCTTCCGTCAGTGGTTGGTTTTCCTCAGTTCCCCAAATACCTAAGGTAAACAAATGGTTGAGTATCATTCAGCATTAACAGTTCTCAGTTAATCAAGTGGTATAGTTGCGAAATGACCCTTTTTTCTGAAAAAAACTTTGCTTGGACCAACCATTTGCTTGGATGTGATCCGTCCACGGATAACTTTTGTCGGGTTTTACTCACTCTGAAAGACCCTACACTCATAAGCGTAGATCCATGATTCATAACCTATGATGATGTCGTAGACGTATTTCGAACCACACCGCTGTATTTTTTCAGCATTTCTTAGCACCAAACAACACGAGTCTGTTTTTTTTTTTTTGAGACTGTCAAATTATGGGATATCCAAAGGAAAAAAATATTCCTGACGCCTAAATGCTCATATAAAATCGAATGTATGCTAGTCCCACTAATGCCCAAGGCTGACTTCATCTGACGGTATGTCACTTGTCGGTCTGCTTCCAACAGTTCATACATCGATGTTTTCTGCCACAACAGCCATTCTTGGACGACCTTCGCAAAATTCGTCTTTAATAGAATTTCTTTATTTTTGTTTTTTTTTTTTTCTAAGGAAAATAATACTATGCAAAACTTTTGTATTCTTCTGTAAGTGGGTCAAAAATCCAACTTTTGGAAAAAAGCAAAAAGAGCACAAGTTTTTTCGTAGAACTTAGAAAAATTTTTCCGAACACAATTTTTACATAATTGGAGAAACAGGATCTTGCAGAGCAGCCTTGATAAATCTTATAGAGCAACCTTATTTATTTAGCCGAATAACATCAGCATTAAAAAAATGTGTCCATTGATTTTTAAGGCGAAAAGGGTTAAATATCACAATGAATATTATTGTGAAACTCACAAAACTCACAGCTAAAAATTAAAAAGTTAGTTGCTTTTGTTTAGACACAAGTAAAATTGCGAAAGTTTATTTAAGAAAGAAAAAAAAAAACACTTAAAACATAAAAAACAGCAGAAAACCATTTGCTCAAAATTATCATAAAATAGCATAAAATACTCGGACCAACAACGAATCATCAAATCAAACAAAACGGTTCAAATCAATGTGTCAACAATCATAAAACAACACAAATAGCCAAGCGATATCATCTGTGTTAGAGATTTCGTCAAGATCTTGCAATAAATATGTTAACAACAAAAAGGCAGGTAGATAGATTTATGTACGTTAATCAATTTTCTCACGTTGAGACCTTTAGACCAAACAACAGCAATAATGCTCATAAATAAGTCTACACGCCAAGGCCTTGTAAATAAATTCCAGTTCATGTTAATGAAAATGCAATCCATTGAACGTTTTTAAGATGGCCAAAAACACTGAACGGGGGGAAAAAAGTTTGGAAAAAGCCATTTCAAAAGAAAGAGCAAAAAATAAAAGTTCGCTTATTATGTAACAACTATACCACATGGTTGATCTAAGCAACGCGCCACAAATTCATTAACAAGATTTCATCAAAATACGTCTTCTTTGTTTTCTTAGGTGTTTTTTTTTTTTTTTTTTTTTTTGGAATTTAGGTAACTGGGTGAGTAGTCGGCGTTGGCATGATCGAAAAGATTTGCTGTGGTTACAAGTTCGTTTTTATAACAGCTCAGCATCCAAGTTTAATAAAAATAAAAGAAGTGAAAGCAAGCGTTTGTTGGGTGTTGCATAATTGATCAATTTGTTAACTTTTTTGTTTTTTATCTATCTATCTTTCTTACCGGTTTCTTGCAATCTAATAAGAGCTCCCATGCACTCTCATGCGCTCACATGCTCTCTTGGCCCACTCAAGCGAGCTAACTGCGTTTATTATGAACTGTTGAAATCTTCAACCTGGCCACTCTTGCATTTAACACTCTTGTGTTTTAAGTGCGTTTGCGAGTTGGATTCATGGTGTAAACTGGCAGGTGCTGAGCTTTTTGGGGAAGTGTGGGGAGCGGTGTTTCGAGTAGGTCAGTGATGAAGTGTTGAGTTGTGCGACTACCAATCCGCATTTTTATTCAACATATTATTAACTTTTTCGTAATGAGCTTATTTTTCATGATTGCAAAATTGATTTTCTCACATTTGGCCATCACGATTGAGCCAAATTAGACGCTCATACTAAAGCGAAATACCAAATGTGTTGATGAAATTATTATAGTTTCAAAGAACAATTGTAAATGATGTATACGCCCAGTCAAGAGAGGATATTCAAGGTAAATACATTGTCCTAATCCTTATTTTGTGTATTGATGGGATATTTATCTTGAAATATTTTTAAAAAAATCTACAAAACACAAAAAGTTTTCAAATTTATTCCAAGTTTTTAAGGATACTTTCTTATAAGTATATTCGGAGAAAAATGTCCTACCAGATTGAAAATGGATTTTTAAAAAAAACGCGTTTAAAGTATTTTTACCACAATCTATTTATGCGCGGACATTTTTACAAATATAACTATAACTTTCTAGTGAGAATTCCTTTAACAAATTTTAGGAGGTAATTTTTGAATGTAAAAGGAATCGTAATGTGCAAAAAAATTTTGGAAAATTATTCATAAGAAAGTCCCTTAATATTTCTCACTCCCAAAAAAAAATGTTTAATAGACCGATAATAAAATAGCAAATCATTCCCCCCTCCCCCCCCCCCCCCCCCCTAGACAAAAATAATAATTTTTTACTTGAGAAATGTTGTCGAGTAAAAAGTGAAGAACGCTTCAAACGTCAAAATATTATAAATTGCTTTATAAGATCGTATTATTTTGTAGTTTAATGTGACATTTAATTTGTTTTTTACCATAATTTAATAATTAATAATGTACGTAAATAGTAAATGGTAAATTCTTGAATAAAATACAAATAAATGTGAACCGTGATTGCAGAGACAAATCTCTTTGAGAATTATACAATTTCTTTCGAGTTTTTACTTTTTATTACTTAAACGGGAAGTTCGTTCACTGCATATGCATATGCGTCCGTCTACTCGCTGGCATAATTTAAGCAAGAAAATTATGGCAAGAGTTCAATCATTGCGTTCAGATTAAGCAGGGCTACAAACTTGTAAAATATTTGGTATGTTCTGAATGGGGAATTTTTCATCAATATCACAAAAATACTTAAAATGTCTTCATTTATTATTAAAAAAATCTTTAGTCCTGAGTATAAAAAAGATCTCTTGAGAAATTAAAAATGAAAAAATTATAGACATTTTTAATTTTTAAAGATTTATTTAGAAGAGCCATCCCTAAAAGTAATGAGTTTCTGACTCGTTTCTTTTATTTCTTCTCTCTGTTTGTTATAAGTAACGAGCTGTCAAAAAACGCAAATTACGCAAGAAAAGTTGAATTATTTTCGACTTTGCTTGCGTAGCGAGTAAACGGACGTATATGCAAATGCAGTAAATGAACTTTCATCGGTAAGCTTTCACATATTTCTATTGCATTGCGTTCAGCGAGTAGACGGACGCATATGCATATGCAGTGAATAAACTTGCCGCTTTAAGAGTGGGAACACTAAACTTTACTATTTTTGTTTTCCATATCCATTTGAGAGATTTTTTGCTTACTCTCTTATATCTCCCATTTTTACTAGTTGTTACTTAAAGAGTATGGAAACAGACGTTGTTTTTTCATCCAAAACTAATTTTTTAAAAATTGTTTTTTACCAAAGGATTCATTCTCCATCATAAAAATGCGAGTTCCCATAAATTTGTTTCGTCTAAAAAAGACCTTCTTTCAAAAAAAAAAAATAAATAACTGGCCATTTCAGCCCTTGACAGGACTTTGACCTAGCTTCTTTATGATCAATTGTGTTGTGCGTGTTATTGAGTTTGTACACAATTGACCGAGAAATGGACCTACATGCTTAACGCCGACTCCGAACGGCGATGAACGGAATGTTCTTATTCTCAAGAAGCTTTACATGGCATTTTGATTACTCTCTGAGGTTTGCCATTGTCTGCAGAGAGGTGGCGGCCGTACAGAAAAATTATTTTAATTCAAATAATTTTCTGTCGCTGCTGGGGTTCGAACCTGGGTCTCCAAAGTTCTTTGACATAGCGGCCACGGACGTTAACCAACTACGCCACGGACGCCACAAGACCTTCTTTCACGAATTTAAAAAAAAAAAACTATAACAGTAGGTTTATTTTACATATCTATCTATATCTATATCTATATCTATACTCTATACTATTATACAAAATGAAAGTGAAAATTTTTTGTGTCCGCAAAACTCCAAAAGTACTGGTCCGATTTTTTTGAAATAAGTTTTAAAATATCACATTTGTGCTAAAAAAGGTTCATTGGTTATTTTCTTTACAAAATTTCAATAATAAGTATCTTTAATTAAAGTGTTAAGTTTTTTAAAAAATCATCCAGAATGCCATGCGTTGCTTGATCGTTAGCTTTTCATGCGTTTGTGCTGGGAGAGCTTCAATAAACTGCATGTTGCTCTCTACTATACTCTTTTTGTTCTCAGCAAGCACAAAACAACAAAACAAACAAACAAATACATTTACATACATTCTTTGCTGCGCTTAAAGCTAATTGGATCGAAGAACATTCTAATATGTTCAAAGTAGTTTTGATGTGGAGAATTAATCTAACACAGTTTTGTTAAAAGGGGATTCACTGACCACCTTTAGCATGTTGAGGATTTTTTTGATGAGAATGAGACTTGATGTATGTATGTATGTACGTATGTTTATTTGTTTCGCTGCATGCAACTTTTCTACACATGTTTTGACGGTGGTTTTCCTGTAATTTATAAATGAACAAAAGGAACAAAGGGCTGACTTTTTACTTTATAGAATTGACATTGTGTGATTCAATAAGATTTTTTATAAATAAACAAGAGAACTGGGATGGGCATAGGAAAAGGGGTTATGGCTTGGACCACACAAGTAAAATTTTCTAAATTGAATATCTAAAACTGGTATGTGCATTGGAAAAGGGTGTATGACCCGATTCTCTATACAGAATAGCTATGGAAGCTAAGATCACAGGACATTGAAACTCATAATGTAATTGTCACCTGGGAGTGATGTTCTGCTATTGGGAAACTATAACAGGCAGTGGAACATGAGCGTGGGTGGTGTCAGACTAAGGGACTAATAAAAGTTTTGAATTTACTTATTACTTCCAATATACTTGCCGGGTACAGCAACGCGCGCCGGTTATCGCTAGTTATTATATAAAAGAACAACATTTTAAAAATATTTAAAAAAATTTTTGTTAAAAAATAGAGATAACGGATTTATTGAAGATCTCCGCAGGTGCCTCGAGGAAAAGTCTTTGTGCGGTGACCAGCCTTCAGCATCACTGGATCATCTGAAACCAAAAAATCAAAATGCTTTCTTTAGTTTATTGCTTTATCTCTCCAGTGACGTCGAGTTTTTTTCAATTTTTGGCACCATTTCGAAGCCAAAATGACGATTTTTGATGAAAAAATCTACCTATTTGTTATTGTAAAATTGCTAGTAATTAAAAAATTTAAAAAACTCGACGTTACTTGAGAGCTACTTATATGTAGAATATGTGTAAAAAATTTCAAAACGATCGGTTCAGCAGTTTTTTCTGTAGGCTGGTCACCGACTTTAAAAATTACATGTTTGGGAAAATCGATTTAAAGTTTTGTACACTAAGCAACACTAGTTGGTGGTATGGTCATTCAACCTACAGTAACTTCGTTAGTTGTGCTCCGAATGACCTTAAAATTTAATAAAATATTCTTCAGATGTTGTACTTTCAGAAAAAATAAAAAAAAAATGAAAAAAAAGTTGTCAAACCTGTCAAACACCCCCCCCCCCCCCCCCCTTAATGAACAATAAACATTCAGCCGTTACGGTCCTTCGACTCATGGATCGGGTGGTTATTTTTCAATTCGATAGATGATTTTCAGGTTTTTATTGTGTTCTGTCAAACTATAATTTTTAATAACTTTAATTCTTTTTTTGTTTTATTAAATTGAAATTCCCTTTTACATAAAATATGCTATATATAAGTATGTATGTACATTAACTCAATTTATTTATTTATTTTTTTTAAATTCAGAAATGAAAACGAGGTATACATGTTTATATTTAGACTCAATGCAAATATTTTCTTAACAAATATATATGTCACAAAAAAATTTCATATCAAAGCTAATGTTAAAATTTTTTTCTCTCTTTCTTTTATTTCTTTCTCTTTCACAAACATACACACACTCACACACACACACACACACACACACACACACACATGCTTGTTATTCAAACATAACAAAAAACCATCAACCACCATCATCACCACCACCGCCAAAATCAAATCCAACCGCAACCAAACAACCAACAACCAATCCATACATCCACCAAATCATCAAATGAACCAATCGTAACAACCAAATCCACCAATCAACCAATCGACAAATATCATGTCTGTGTGTCACATCACATCCTGTTGTAATGTATGCATTTTTGTAATTGTTGTTGATACTATCGTTTTTTGGCAACTACAATTGAAATCGTAACCGAAACGAAAAAAAAAAAACCAACAACAACAACAACAAATAAATTTTCAACTTGGCCAACTTATGAATATCAATCATGCAGCAATACAAGAATTTACTCATGTTCCTTTTGCAGCGCCGCGATAAATCCGCGATGCTGCTGGAAGACGAAAGTGGCAACAGCCACTCCCCGCTCACCAACGGATTCTGCATGAGCCTGCAAGACGACGACCACGATACAGTCAAAAAAACAACAGCGAAGTTAGCCAACGGCTACAGCCAGCAAAATGGCAAAATCAATGGACTCAAAAACGGCTACAAACAGACGAATGGCAGCACGTCTACAATGAACGGAAACGGCAGCGCCATGAACGGAAGTGTGCACAAAAATGGTAGCGCGCTGACAAATGGACACATCGACAGCAAGCTGCGGGGCGGCACTGAGCTAACACAGCGAAAAATACAAAAATAATATTAATTTATTTAAATAATAAATAAAACTGAAACTTAAAAAACAGAATTAACAAAAAAAAAAAAAAATAATTAACTTAAAATATTGAAAAAAAAAATCATTATAAATTTTTTCACCTTATTATAAATAATTAACAAATGTGTAAAAATAAACAGAGATATATATAAAGAGATAAATATATGATATATTTATAAACATTTACCTATAAACACATATACATAAATGTTTTTAAATGTAAACATATATTTATTCTTGTATATATCTACTTAGAAACGCTGTCATTCTTTTATAATTAAATTAAATTATAAAATTAATTCTTAATTATTTTCCTTTGAGTTTTCGTCCACTTAAGTTGTACAAATTCACTAAGAAAAAAACAAAATAGATACCCCAAAAATGCTTTTTTAAAAAAAGATTTCATTGATTAATTCCATGATACTGTGTAATTAATTGATTGAAAATTTAGTGTGTTAGTGTGTGAGCGTTAGGAAATTGTGTGCATAGCAATTTCAATAAAATAAAAAAATTCATATTTTTTTTTGTTTTTATTGTATAGAATTAAAAATTAAATTAATTTAGTTAAAAATTTAATTTTAAACAGAGAGAAACTTAATCAAAATTAGAAAATTTATTGCCACAGCCAAAAACATTAACAAATACACATCCACACACACACACACACACACACACTACACAAATGAACAAAAAAACACACACACAAAGCAAAGCAGCGCTAAATCTATACAAACTTAAGCCGCGAAAATCAAATGTCAAAAAAAAGCAACTGTAAATTAAAAAAAAACAAAAACTGTCATTAGCTAATTATAGAGAAAAACAAACACAAATTCAAAACAAAAGCAAAATAAAACACAAACTTTAAAAAAGTGTAAAAATGTAATATTATTTATAATGAGATTTACATGTAATGAACTAGATTTTAAATTAATTAATTGATTACGGTGTTGTAAATTACCTAATTTAAATCAAATTAAAAAACAAATTTATTAAAAAAAATAAACAAAAAAAAACTTTAAACAAAAGCGAGAATTCACAAATGCTAGCTCTTAAACCATATAAAACCTACATTATAGTACATATATAAATATATATAATATATTAATTAATATATTTCAAAAGCATTAATGTTAACTTTAAGAAATTGATAAGGGATTGATAAGCAAATGTGGTAGCTTAAGTTTTTTCTAATTTTACGGTTCTTGTTTTGCGAAATGTTTTTCGTTTTAATTTTTTCGTTTTGTTTTCTTTTAAAACTGTATAAAATAAATGGGGAAAAACATGAGCGCAGAGAATTTTTAATAAAACAATCAAGAAATTATAAAAAAAAAACATATATCACCACTTTTTTGTACTATCTATATATTTATTCCTCTAAGGGTCGCCTTATTTCAGCAAATCTACAAACGCTATAGCAGCACACTGACCGTTTGAAAGATATGAGCGTTTAAAATTGGAACAAATTGCAAAAAGACTTAACCCTTCGTTTCATGGGATTGCACATATGCAATGTTGACTTCTAACTATAGCATACACACCCTGTAAATATTCCTAACGTGATTTTATTTAAAAATAAATTTAGACATTTTTTTATTAGTTGTTGTCTTCTTTTGTCAAATTGGTGATAATTTGTCCAAAATATTGATTCGAACAAGGTCTGTCTTATACACAGAAAAAATAAGTGAATATTTTTAATAATTATACAAGAAATATCAAAAAAAAAACATTCAAACGTGAGTAATGTTCTAAAATATAAGTTCATTTTTTTTAAGCTTACTAATTTTTTTGTGCTATATACTTGAATTCCGGAAAATAAATGGCTTAATTGCATGATAGTGATGATAGTGATCATGAAGATGAAAACGTAGACGTTAGGAAGAAAAATCCGAAGTTCAAGAAGACATTTGAAATATCTTAACATTGAAAGAGAAATACACACGCACTGTTTGGAAAGAACAGCATTTTATTCCATTTATGAATACTGATTTTAAAGGAACAGATCAATTACCAGATCATATTTTAAATTTGGGCGAACCCTTGAAATATTTCGAGTATTTTATATCTGATCAACTATTAGTCAGTATACCATTTGCAGAAACAATTTAAGTCGATCTATATAAAAATTGCCTATCCATCATAATAAAAGCCAAAATGAAAAATTTGAGATCTCATTTGTGGGGCTTCATTGGGAGATATTGTTCCATATATGACTAACAGTTTGTGGAGAACAACTGCCCTTCATATATGATACAATGTTTCCCAAAGAAGCCGCACAAATAGAATTTCAAATTTTTCGTTTTGGCTGGTATTTTTGGATATAAATAGGTATAATTTTGAAATTAATTGGGCCAGGAAAACAGCCCCTCTCTGGCTTGTGTAAATATTGTTATAAAAGACTTTTACAGGAAGTTGTTCTCATATGAATACAAAGTTTTTTATGATAATCATTATATCAACACTACCACTAATGATTGAACTAGCCAAAAGAGGTATTTATTGGGTACAATCCGTCGGAACGAATATTAATGAAGACATCTCGAGAAGAGTCTGTGGAATTTGTAGCTTACCATGATGATGTTAAAAGTCCTGAGACCATAGCTGAACTATTTGATAAGAAATTGTGTAAAAACATATCCATTGAGTATCCGAATATTATAATACGAGTACAATACAAAACATTTATGGGGGAAGTCAATTTGTTCCACTCATTTATTGGAAGCTACAAGATAAAAATACGCTATACAATAATATTAGTAAATGCATTCCTATTGTATAAGCGGAACAACAAAGCGGTAATAATGAAAACATAATATATGTCAATTTTCTTTTGTAAGTGGCAGAAAGTCTTTACAAAGTAGGAAAAACGCAAAAAATGTAAGACCACATCCACAAAAAATGTAAGACCTTCCGAATTATCAAAAAAACCTTGAAAAAAAATGACGAAACATTCCAGAAGTTTTCCACTATCTCAAACAGAAGTTCGGTTGGACCATTTTGATCTCTGGTAGAATGTGACAACAAACGTTTAACATGCAAATTACCAGGGTGCATTGGATACACTCATGTTAGCTGCTATGTTAGTAATTGTTTTAAAAAATTTCGTAATGAATTTTATGTACTTATTTAATGAATTCTTATACAATGAGCTTCAAATTAAGAATCAAAATTCTTGCAAATTAGTGTTTTTTTATTCTCCTTTGCTTAAAATTGTCAATTTAAATTGACTATTTTAAAAAACTGGGAAATATATCTTAGTTTAAGTTATTAAAAGCATTTAATTCCATTTCAAAAATATAAAATACAAATTAATAAAAATTAATTCTTTTTTGTTGATTGCCTTTATGAAATTGCACATCTGCAATGTTGCGTAACTTCGTTCCTATACATTGCAGAGCATCCAAATTTCGTTTATACATTCTCTAAACCTCTCCAATCACAAATAACGACATAAAATATTTTTATACACACGAAGAAAAAGCCATGTAATCTGATCATAACTGTAATCAGAATCGAGATATTTTTAATTACAATTACAGTAATCGTTTTGTAATTTTGTAATTTATTTATTTGTAATTTATTTATTTATTTATAGTACGATAAGAACTTAGTTCTTTTAATGTACAAACTATGGATAAAATCTTCAGGATTATACAAAATATACAAAGTAAAGAAACATAATTTAAACCATTATACTTATAATAAAATAATCTTAATATTAAGCAGAAATAGAAGAAACTGAAATAGAGTATGACAAAAGTGTCAAGAAGAGAAATGAAGAAGAAGAAGATAAGTGTAGATTCTGAAATAAAGAAAACTGGCTAGAAACATTTAAATAGAAGCAAAGTGCTGAAATACGGCACGTCTTAATCTTGGTATTTCTCTTAAAGCTCTTACATGACTCGGTAAAGAATTCCACAGGCGTGTGGCATTAATAAAAAATAGTCTTGTGGAATTGAGGTAGTTAAAACTTGGTGGAGTCAGCATGTAACTCCTCGTTGAGTGACCGAATTGAATTTTTTCAAATAAATAAGGAGGCATTTTAAACATTATTATTTTATGCAGAAATATACAATTTCTAGCATTGAGATAGGTAATTATATCACTTCCCAGAATGCATTTTTTAAACTTAGAAATGTGATCAAATTTTCGCAGCCCATATACATATCGCGTCACCAGGTTAAATGCTAAGTTGAGTTTTAATTGAGATCGCGAGTCCAAATTGCTATAAACACATTCTGCATAAGTAATTATAGGTAATATAAGTTGAATAACTAGCTTACGCTTCATTTCAACAGGCATAAATTCAGCTGAAACTCTTAGGTTACGTAGAATATAGTATATTTTTCGAACCACGCTGTTGATGTGGTCACTGCAGGTAAGTGTAGAGTTGACATGAAAACCAAGATTTTTAACTTTGGTAACCAGAGTTAGGTTTTGTTCTTTTAGAATTAGATCCGGTATATCACCAAAGAAAACATTATCCTTGCTGATGGGTAGCACCAATGATTTTGACGCAATAAGTTGAAGGCCATTACTAAATGCCCATTGACCTATACTCTCTAGATCCTCATTAAGTCTGCACACCAGGTCTTCCATGAGACCAGCTCTACGGGAAAGATATATCTGAATATCATCAGCATAAGCATGCATAGACGAATGCTTGCATACGCTGAAGATATCATTTGTAAAAATTGAAAATAAAAGAGGACCTAGTACTGATCCTTGAGGGACGCCACTGCAAACATACGAAAGATTCGAAAAATTCTCACCGACCTTAACTTTCTGTACTCTACAGGAAAGATAGTTCTTCAGAAGGGACACAGCGCTGTCACAGAAGCCATACATATATTTAAGCTTATAACATAGTAAAGGGTGATTAACTGTATCAAACGCTTTTGAAAAATCGAGTAAGCATAGCAGTGTTACTGATCCATTATCATATGAGTGTCTTATATCGTCCAAAACCTTAATCATAGCAGTTGACCAGCTATGTCCAGCGCGGAAGCCTGACTGGTGTGGAGATAGCAGTTTATTTTGCGAAAGGTAGTTTGATATTTGATGAGCCATTAAAGATTCACAAATTTTAGATAAGGACGATAAAATGCTAATTGGCCTAAAATCATTCGGCTCATTTGCCGCTGTTTTCTTGGGAATAGGAAGAACAATTGCAGTTTTCCAAGAGCTTGGAAAGCAGGATGTTGTGAAGCAGTGGTTTATAATATGTGTCAGTGGACTAAGAATAAATGGTAATATTTCTTTTAAGAATTTAATATGAATTCCATCTGCTCCGACTGCATTTGATTTGATTTTTTGAACACATTTGCCCACATCGCTTTCATTTACAGCAGAAAACTGAAACGTTTGTTCGACATATTGTATTTGAGGTTCAAAATTTATATTAACAGAGTTTTGCGTGTGAGATAGGAAAAAGTTATTAAGTAGACCAGGATCAATAGAACATTCAAATTATGTATTAAGATTTTTGACATTTTTCCACAAAACCTTAGAAGGAAGAGATGTCTTAAGTTTGGAGAAAAAATACAGTTTTTTATAATGTCTGAGAATACGTATTGATTCATTTCTAGCTGATCTATAGTTTTCGTTATTATTAAAAAAGTACCATTACAATTACTGTAGTCGTAATAAAATCATTCTTTATTACGATTACAGTATTAATTCAAGATACAGATCCAATAATTGGCGATATAGAAATGCAATTTTCTACTTTTTATTTTTAGCTTTGAACCAAGAATTTCAGGGGGCATACCTATTCAGTCAAGTCTGTCTTTATTTGAAATGTGGTTATAGATTAGTGGGAAGGAAAGGGCAATCAAGTGAAACACGTGTAGGATGTTCTAAGCGTAAATGTTGATGAATTTTTGTAATTTCAGCTGATTAGAAATGAGGATAGAAAATTTAGAAAGGCTTAAAGCGAACGACCATGGCTTGGCCGGGAATTGAACCCGGGACCTCTGGGGTAGCAATCGAGCACGCTACCTAATCGACTACCCAGGCCGCCAAATCACTTGTCTAACTAAAAAAGCAACAGCCCAGTATAATAGCAACAGCATTGCATGGATTTATACTCCACGACTATTCCGCGCTACGATAAATTGGTTGGAACGTCAGTAGAGGTAAAGTTTTCGTCCATATGATAGAAATTGAAAAAAGGAATAAATAAAAGAATGCCAAAAAAATTAAATAAAAAGTCATTGCTCATGTATACACAGTAGGGAGGCCCTTAACTGTATGCGCAATTTTTTTTTTTATAAATTGAATATGTGCGGTGCCCTCGTTTGTTTCTTATCATGCCAAAATTATATTCTGAAAATTTCAGGAAAAAATATTAATATTTAGACGTGCCGCAAAACGAAACTTCATTCGAAACACACATTCATAAAGGAAAAAATTGTTTAATAATTAAATAATTAAAATTAAGACAATTTTGTGTGATTTTTTAATCAACGAAACATAATATCGCATTAGGCATATAATTTATTTTTCCAACGTGCTATCATTCGTCGAAAACGGTTGACTAATACGAAAATTACAACATTTTTATTGTTTTTAAGAAATATTTTTTTTCCGAAAACAAATGAAATTAATGTAATCATTTTTTTCCAATCTTTTATGGCGTATGAGTATAAACATTTCTTTCCAAGGAGATATTATGTGTCGAAATCGGGTAAAAATGCGGAAACTAAAAATTTTTTGTGGAGAAAAAAAACTTTTTTAAAAAAATACTTTTTTCGAAAATACATATGTAAAATTAATTATTTTGAAAAAAGTTTATGTTTCCAATTATAAATTGTATAAAGTTTGTACGTTCCTAACACAACAATAACAACAAAAAATAAAATCTTAATCAATAGATTTGTTTTTTTTTTATTTAAATTTAACACCGTTTATTATTCATAATTGTTTTTACTTTAGTTATCGCTCGTAGGGCCGAAATAAAATTTCACGACTGTATCCTGGATATTTCTTACGATAGTCCCGAATAATCTACATTTAAAAAAGTAAAATCTTTAAATTCTCAATCAAACAATCAGAAATACATATATACTTTTAGGAGATAATCCCGTTAGTGAGTATTTTTAGTTAGGAGGCTATTAAAATCAGTTGTTAATTTAACCGCATGTTAAGCTGTGTCGTTCAGTACTATTAGAGAAGTAACGATTTTCAGAACATCAGTGTAGTCATTTTGAGATTTCATGCATGAAATTTGCACATGTATTTATTAACATATAGTTTATATGTGGACAAGAAGGGGGACAATGATTAAGAAAGGGATTCGAACAAGGTTAAGTTCAGGAATGTGGACATAAATTCAAACGGAAATGTCCCGTATGAATTGTTGGTTAGCATTTTCTGAACTTCTTCAATTTTTTTAACTTTTGCATTTTTAATTAACCGCATATTTAAAGGAGCGACGAGTGTATACATCGAAAATCGCATAAATATTTGTTTTTTGTTTTTTTAATAACATTACGAGTAATGAAGTTAATGTTTCCACGAAACACCAGGCCCCCGCAGGTACTGTGTTAGTGGTATATTAAGTTTGCAACTCCATTTGTAACGCCCAGAGAAAACCCCTTAAAAAGGATGCTCAAGTTTGAAAATGTTCCAAATAGAACAAAAGCCAAAGCCTACTTCATATACAACGTGACGTCATCAAAAAGGTAAAATCTTTACAAATTCTACAAAAATTAATCTCAAAACTTGAAAGTTTCCTCATTAGCTTTGATTTTAAATACGCACTGTAAGTTTGAAATTTAGCCATATCGGATGAATACCACGCGTACCTCTAATAAGAAGTGTCTCTATAAGAATTTATGTTTAAAACATCCAATGAAGTTTAAAAATTAAATTTATTTTAATTTTAAAGTAAAATAGTTTCTATAATTAGCTTCTTCACAGCTCGCCGTAAGCATAATAGTCGCTCGTGTGTTAGTTGTTAAGTATTAATGAAATTTTCCATGCCATTTTGACATAATTGTAGATAAATTGCTGCAATGGCTTCTTTTATTTCCTGTTTCAGCTCCAGATTCATTCTGGCGTTTATTGGCATAGACCTTCCCTTTGAGGAAACTCCAAAGCAGGAAGTCCAACGGCATCGAGTCGCATGTAAATGTACACTATTTTTATAGTGAATTTTCACAATTTGTACGCGTTGCTCTACCATGAATTTCTCTATGACTAAACTCTCTATGCTTGCTGTTGATTCTACACTTGTCACAAAAATAGTATCCCAATCAAACTGTCAGTGCCTTTTGGGACACCCTTTACATTCCTTATAAACTCCAAAACTATTAAACCGATTATTATGAAACTTTTTCAGACTTGTTTTGTCCCATTATAAACAAACTTGCACTTTGAAAGGTATGTATTAATAAAAACGGTCCTGACTAGTGGCGGCAACTAAACGTCTGAATGAGATCATGAACGATATATCACAGAGCTGAAGGGAAGTTTGCAGGTCTTCAGAACTATGACCTCAGTGTTTTAAATCTGAAATTTTCCTAATATTCGAGTTTGAGAATTTTAACAAATAAAACAACTTTTCAATATTGTTTAATATATTTTAATTAATTTGTTCTTACTAAGTTAGTCTTGTCATGTGTACCAATCACTAAACATACTTTTATTTGAATAAAAATAGTTCTCACTCAGTTTTGAAATATCATATCATAATTCGATGAATATAAATGGCCTGTTTTTAAATATCTCAACCAGTCAGTTAAGCAGGTTTTAATTGCATTCAAATTAATGCTTGGTTTCCAGTTTTTGTAAGAAAAAAAACAAAACATCCAATGCGAAAATTTTGCATTATCACAAAAAGAAATAAATGCACAATTACTGCACAGTAACTCAATTATTATTTTTTTTTTCTAAACTTTGCAATTTAAAATAAAAAGAGCCAAACTGGATTTTGAGATATTAATTCAAACCTTTTCTTTTAAAAAAAAAATTAGGATTTGTTTTTCCTATCTAAGAGTAACATAAGAATATGTGTTTTGGTAAATATAAAGTCGAATATCTATAGATATATTGCTATTAGTCAAATTACAAAAAACTAGTGTGCCCTACACAGCTTAAATTTTAAAATTTAAACATAGAAAATTCAAAAATACGTTTTTTGTTGAGAAAATAAATTATAAAAATCACAATTCCAAATTTTGTTTGATAGAACGAACTAAGAACTAAACCAACTATTCGGAAAGAAGAAAGTCTTTTTCAGTATTTCTTAAAATTTATATAGGTGACATGACTAAACTCTTGTTCTGTTCAATTGCTGTAGCGTGGCCGCTTCAGATAAAACTCCAGCGTATTATCCAGATCGGTTAAGGACGTCTTTGACTTGCTTACATTTGAATCTAGGACGCGAAGATTTTGCGAATAATCCTGCATTTTTGATACACTCGACTTCATTTCGCGCGCTAGCTTTTTAGCAGTAGCCGCAAGACTTGGCCCAGCGCGACCACTTTGCTTGGATGCCGGAGTGACTACATCAAAGTTGCGTGTTTCAACAAGATCGCCATAGTCTAGCACCTCCCAGACGTCAGTCTCCATATTCCAGGTGAAGAGAATGCGACACTCACAGGGCTTGCGATGTTGAGTGCAACCAGCGTTTGTTTTTGAGCAACATATCACACAATTATTGTTCGTACATGGCAACGGATCACGAACAACAAACTGTATAATCAACATACAAATGATGTTGTTGCTATGAGGGCAAATCTGTGCAACAATATAAAATAAAAGTAGACAAGTTAGTTGATATAAAAAAAAAAAAAATAAAGAAAGTGAATCTTACGCTTAGCAGCTCATAGGCCCAATCATAGAAGACATCATAGATTTTGTTGTTCTTCTGACACAGCTTGCTAGTCACATAGTAGCTGAAGGTCTCCAGGTCGAAAGAGTGCTGCGTGATGACGACACTCTTGCAGTGTCTCAGTTGCTGGTACGATGCTTGCGATATCATCTGCATCTCTGAGTAACAGGAGCCGTGTACTTCCATTGGCAGCGATGTGTGATAGCCAGGCGAGATGCAGTCGTCTGTAAAGATTGTGGTGCAAAGACAATTAATATGAGTATTTCGTTTAATTATTTCAAATACATGTAAAAATTATGAATTTCATTAAATAATTTGCAATAATTTGCATAATAATAATTTTGCATAATTAATTTTCGATTTTCAACAGTCCACAATTGAAAAAACAATCTCAATGCATTGAAATACAAATAGACAAACATGTTAATTTCGGAAATATTTGACTCATAAAAATAAAATGTATTAAAGCAAACTTTTGAATAAATATTTTTATTTTTAAATGTGTCTACTAATTTTGTCTTTTGCTTTTTGTATTTTTGTCACAAAAATTGCCAAAAGGGTGTTTTTAAGAGGTACAGTTTGGTTTGCCACTTTATATGAAAAGACTTATGCCAGAACAACGCTTTTTAAATGGGCTTTTTATATATTCAGTTCAATGATAAGGTTAATTTTTGCCTCACTGGGCATGTCAATAAGAAAAACGATACAGTTGTTTCGACTATGTCGTAACACAAGACGTAGAATTAGTCAATTCGCTTTTGATATTTTTTAAAAATTACATTACATCTTTACATCTTTTATATCTTATCTTTACATCTTTTACATCTTTATCTAACTACACCTTTACATCTTTTTTAAAAACTATTTAGCAAAATATTTATTCCATACACCTGAGCATATGACCTTTAAGAGTGCCGGAGAGGGTTAATATGTATGACCGACCCCCATTACTTTTGCAAAAGGATCATTTTTGCCTTTGACATCTATTCGCTCCGACCACTCCTTAGGGGGGCTCCTATACAAATTTTATTGTATTTGTGCCGGAAAGGGTTAATATGTATGACCGACCCCCATTACTTTTGCAAAAGGAACATTTTTTTCCTTTGACACCTATTCTCTCCGACCACTCCTTAGAGGGGCTCCTATACAAATTTTATGGTTTTGTCGATAAAACCGGAAACTGTCCACAAATAGGTATCAAAATTAAGCAAACAAAAACATCAAATGTTGGCTTTATATTTCATGTAATTGTGTAAAATTTATATAAGTTAGATAGTTCTAACATGAATTTTTGTCGCATTGAGGATCAAGCAGACCAACAAGTGCTAACGTCAACATTGTTCGATCAGTACTTTAGGCCCACCAAAGGCTCAAAAAGTGATATAAATACCGACACCTGATCACTATCAACCACCCTACTTACCTCCGAGAATGACGTATTCTACGTCAAAATGGCCGCATTTGGAGCAAAAATTTGGAACGCTTATTTCGTTCCAAAATTAAATGGGGTGTTTATGGAAGATATGTTTCTCCATCAGAGCAGCGTCATATGCCATACTATGCATAAAACAATCGACGGAAGGAAACATTTGGCCACCCAAGATCGAACTGCGTGAAGTTAAATTCGTAAATTCGAAGACAACTTAGCAAAGAAACAACCCAATATTTCTACTCTATACAAAGTTAAATAACTAACGACACAACGAAGTTAAATTAGTATTTCTGAAATTTTTGGCCATTGGATAGTAGTACCATGAATCTAACATTTACTAATTTTTAAAAATTTCCAATGGCCAAAATCCTAATTGTGCCACAATTAGTCATATATCATTGGAAAGGTGCATCAATTACCTGTCCATTATTATGTCTACTATAGGAATTCTGTATTTAAAATTTGAGGATTCTGCTTTGAAAAGTAGTACCATGATCCTGACATTTACTACCTATTAAAATCCTAGCTATGCCACAATGAGCTATATATCGTTGGAAAAGTGCATCAATTATCTGTTCATTGGTATGCATATTATAGGAAATTCTGCGTTTCAGATTTGAGGATTCTGTCATTGAAAAGTACTACAATGAACCTTACATTTACTACTTTTCAAAAATTTCCAATGGCCAAAATCCTTGTGTCGTTAGTTAAATTCATACCCAAAGTTGAATTCGTACTTTGCAAAAAAGTACGAATTAAACGTTGTACAAAAAAATATTGGTTTGTGTCTTTGCTAAGTTATCTTTTGATTAACGATGTTAACTTCACGCAGTTCAAAATTATTCTTGAGCAGAAAGGCAAATAATGACGATAATAATGATAGTCAGTCATCAAAGTTTTATGAAAAAACTTGGATTTTATTGTCCGGCTCCTTCCTTTTTTTGTAAATTTTACTGACTCACCTTCTTCGCTAGTAATGACGGACGCTGCTTCATCCTCTTCCACATAGCGTCGCTTGAACTTCTTTGTGCACATTGGCTTTTCCAAAGCCAAGCCACCTTGCAATGGCACCTCAACAACCTTGTATTCCTCACGTCTGGGCGAAAGAAAGGGAACATTTGCATTTGGTGACATGTGGCCACCCAGCTCAAAATGATTGCGTTTCGCCATGGAAATTTGCAGTGGCGACAAAGTTGTTAAGGGTTTAAAACTGAGCATCTGCTGTGTGGCTTGCGATAGCGGAGGCGGTGGTGATGATTTCTGTTGGTAAAATTGACCAGAAGCAGCGGCAATATGTTTGCCAGGCGAGCGCATGATGCTAGCACTGACTGGCGAAGCGCAAGTTGGTGGCGAACGGAAGCCTAGTCCAATGGGAGAAGCACGTTGCATAGCTGTTGATGTGTGGTTAAGAAAATGGGAGTCACCGCTGCCAAAACTCGAATGCGAGGGACGCGGTGACGATGATGGTGAGGCGCATGGCGAGTTAAAGTAACTGTACTGACTAGATCCAGCTGCACGATGCAGGCTGCGTGCAGTGCTTAAACTACATCCGCCGGGAGATGTTGCAGAGCTGAAAAGTGTAGTTGTGAAAGTTTTCTTAGCGGCTGAGCGTATCTTCGTGAATGGTATGATATTCTCTGAATTATCCTCAGAGAACTCGTACTTCTTATCGGCCAAGCGTCGTTTGCGGAATGTGGCAATCTTTTCGCATTTTTCATTGTCTTCGGAGAATTCATAGGCATTCGATTTATCCGCAATAGCTGAAGACGTAGATGAGCCTTGCAAGTCCACTGTGGTGACTCCATTGCGATACGATTTTGTGACAATGCGATGATGGCGTCTGCCACCGCGATGATTTGCCAAATTAACTTTTGTTGCAGCACCACCAACTGTGCCGGAAATACTAGGGGCAGCAGACGCCAACGAACTAGCGGCACTGACTAAACTAGAGTTGCCATTGCAAGTGAAAATCAATTCATCGTAATTTTTGCGCGTTACACAGCTATGGCTAGTAGCTAAACAATAGGTATCGTTGTTGCTGCTTGTGGAGCGTTGAGTTTCGTTGTTGTTGTGATTGGAGGAGTGTGCCGAGTGTGTGGAATCAGTTTCGATGTCACTGAAGTCGGCAATAATGCGAGCCACTATATTATTCTGATTGTCACAACCAATGGTTTCATCTACTACTATGCGTCTTTCAGTTGGCGCCAATGATAATGAGTTAGATTCATGTGGTGGAGTGGCTTTTGTAGCCAGAAATTGAGGAGATGCTAAGGATGACTGATGGCTAGTGGACGCTACTTGCGATGACGATGTATTAGATTCCAGCTCAATATGCAACATATGCACAAAGCCATTGGCAATGATTAATATGCGTTCGGGACAGAGTAGATTAATACACGGCTTGAATTCCGGATCGGACTCAGTGGTCGAGTATTTTGTATGAATTGTTAGATTACATTTTAGGCAAAGAGCATCACAGCGAAAGACTGCACATAAAATAATAAAATAAAAAAAAAATATTTCCAGATTTTTATTTAAATGTAAGTAATTTGATCACTTACAACCATCTTCATCGTATTCATGTAGCTTTTTGCAGTCTAAGCAACCCAGTTTAGGAACTTTTACGTATGTGATATAGGAATCTTCGTTTTCATTTTCAGCCGCACCATGCACTATCAATACTTGACGTTGCGTGCACTTCCACTGTGTTATTGTGACCTCCTTCAAATTGTCCACGCCATGGTCATCAAAAAGGCAACTCTTAAAGTAGCGACGAAATGGTTTGTGCGGTTGATAAACCCAAAAATATAAGCTACAAGGAATATATACCAAATACAAAATGTTTTACTCAAATGTTTTAAATGCAATGAAATTTACGTGTATTTGTAGCCAATGTTAAAGGAGTAGTGATTGCTGGCAACATTGTCATTGGAGCAAACCTTGTAGCTCAGCATAAACTGACCGCAAGCGCTTAGACCCATAAACATGTGGCTGAAGATAAATAAAATAGTATTTAAGTGGAAATCGTGAGTTTGGTGTAATACGTTACCCTTGCAGATAGCAGTAGGGAATAATGTCCTTAAGACAGAAACCTAATCTATTTGGCACCTTGCTAAATGCACGTTGTGTTTGCTGGCAACGCGGATTGCCCGAAAAGTGTCCAGTGCGCTGTAAAGAAAGGATATTAATTCATGTACTAATCCATGCACTTACAACAGAAACCCACTTCACGATTCCGAAGTTTCTGCAACAGATTCACATGTTCCTCTCGTAATTCTGAACTTATGGTTGTCGCCGCAACGACTGCAGCACGTTTACGCTTGTGTCGCAGAAAATCATAGTCACTGCCCAGCGATGTGTCGTCAGAGTCCTCATCCTGCGAGGAACTATCTGTCGTCTGCAAATCATCGTCCGAGGAGGTTTCTTCATAAAGATTTCCATGTAGCAGTTCACTCTCCATTCTTGCTGTAATGCAAAAACAAATGCAAACATGTTTTTTCCGAATTTCATCAATATACCTGATTTCCTGCATTAGCAATAAATCAATCGAAGGTCCCTACTTTTCGGACACAGTCTGATGTTAAACTCAATTCAGTCTCAATTTTTACATTTGGATCTGGTACCTTTTGCTTTGGATTTATATTTCTTTCACCCTTTTAAATATATTCCTTTGAAAGAAATAAGTGAAAAATATTTTTTTTCAACAAACTTTAGCAACCTACAAGGTTGTCAAAATATGTTAAATCAAAAATAGCTGAAAAACAAGCAGATTTTCTCGTATTGGAGCAAGTGCGAGAACAATATAAACAAAACTATTATTAGCTACATGTGCGAAAGAGAGATTGTGCGAAAATTTGAAGGTTCGAAGGCTTTGTTTATCCGGCTTTTTTCACACCCATTGCGACATCTGCTGGCAGCATTGTGAACGAGCAAAAGAACTGTCATCATGATTTTGTTTCGAACTGTACGCGTACCAAACAGTAGAGGCAAGAAATATAACTAATTTTAATGACTCTTGAATTAATAAATAATATTATTTATTATTTATTAATAATATTAATAATAATATTATAATATTATTATATAATATTAATATTATTAATAAATAATTATTTATTTATTGGATTTGCAAATACCTTCTTAGTTATAAATTGTACAGTTTTTATTTTCTCTTTACTGGATTTTGAATAAAACTTAAGGGTACAAAGAATTTTATACTACGTTTTGAAGTTTTTAGGGGGTTATTTTTAAAGCGAGATAAAAACGTGATTTTATGTGTGGAGCATTTCATGTGAAGCGGACAACGAAAAAAGTGAAGTTCTGATATATGTTCATATTTGGCATATTTGTACTTCTAGGGGATATAAACTTGTTCACATAATATTTTTTTGATTTGAGGTTTACCTGCTAAGATATGGGATTCTATAGAATTCACCAGACTGACGGAAGTGTTTTTTTGAAACTTAATTATCATATTGAAGATAATTATTATAAAATAAAGAATGTAATATTTTTCATAGGAAATTTTCTGTTCTTTTTGATTTTTTAATCAGTTTTTAAATTTTATTTTTTTTTCCAGTTTTAAACCGGAAGTAAGTATTTCAAATCTATTTTTTAACAACTTTAACTATTTTAATTTTAATTTTTTTAACGGCAAAATAAAGTTTAATATTTATAAATTTTACCATCAAAATTGCAGAATGTGATCTAAATTAGTTTAAGAGATAAAAATATTAGAGCATGTACATGTCATACCGGGTACTTGGCAAAGTTGGCTGGTTTGAACAAAAAAAGGCAATCCTACATAGTAAACTTGATGTGAGGTCACCTATTTATGCATAAAGAAATACATACTCTGAACTAGTTTTACATTTGATACCTATATAGTCTTAATGATAAATTTATAACTAAATGAAACAATATTGTATCAGAAGAAAAATATTTTATTTTTGTTTGATTTTGTTTTTTGATAGTCACTTTTTATGGGAGGTAGGCGTGGTTTTTACTCGATTTCATTGAATTTAATACTCAGAGTGCATATTAAAGCTTATTCGCAAAATTTCAAATCCATATATTAATTTTTGTGAAATTTTTAGGGATTTTTCCTTTTTGGTGAAGTAAGTTTGTATAGGAGGTAGGCGTGGTTTTCATCCGATTTGGATGAATTTCATACTCAGAATGTACATTAAATATCAAAGCTCATATGCTGATAGCTTAAAAATTACGGCAACAATCCTGATCCCAGACAGGCAGATAGTACGTTCACATTGAGCACGTAATTATGTTAAATCGAGTTAATGAAGTTAAATCGGAAAACAAGTTCTCAAATGAAGTTTTGATGAAGTTAAATGCGTACAATTGTTGTTGGAAATTTAACACGTTAAATGCTTATTTATAGAATTATGTGCTCAATGTGAACGTACTATAAGGTAAAAAGAGAGTTTCAGCAGTAATAATTTCCAAATACTTTTGACAGGCACGGAAGTAAACTTAAAGATATGTAGGAGGGCGGTTTTATCTTTTCCTGGCTTAGAAATCATCGTTATTAGATTTCTTCCATGCCAGCGGAAAATAGCCAGTTCTTAGAATCGCGTTGAATAATTTTGTGAGAAACACGACTGCTATATTTGGCAATTCTTTTGACATTTTTGGAGTAATAAGATCATGTCCAGGACTCTTTTTGAAGCGAAGCTTTTAACGCCTCGTTCTGCGATTTGCTGGAGTGAAATCTTAAAAAACGACACTTTTTTCCGACACCGTTTTTCTAAGAATTGATATTGTTTTTTGCTTGCGTCTATTGCGACAAGAAAATGTTAAATTAAAAATAATTCCTTGTCCGCTGCAGGAATTGAACTCAGTCCCCTTCTATAATAGTTTAACGTTTTAACCATCGAACCAAAACCCTTCGTTTCCGCCGATTCAAAATTAAGAATTAACTAAAGCTATGTTGCTGTAGATCAAAATAATCTATTTATAGGAATTGTATTGGCTACATATCCTTTATCTCCTACAATAACCATTAGCCAATACACAATAACTACTATAGATTGTGTATTGGCTATACAAACAAGAGTACTAAAAAACCAACATGTTGCTTCTACTTACTACTAGATGTCGTTATGCTACAAACAAATTTAATGATTTTTGTATATTTATTCCCTACAACTGAACAGGTGGGGTTTAAAGGAGGGCCGGAGAGGGTTAATATGTATGATTAACCTATATTATTTTTTCAAAAGGAACATTTTTCCTTTGAGGACTTATCCCCTCCGACCACTCCTTACAGGTGCTACTATAAAAAAACATAAAACTTTGTTATTTTAAAGCTTTAAATTTAAAAATTATTTTAATCGAAAAAGCCATTATCAAATCTATGAAATTGCGAAAATGCTTCGCTTCTATCGTATGTCCAGTGACGCACCTGTGTTTGTTTTTATCTTTAGTTCTTTTTGTATGATATAACTCACTCTTACATAAAGTAATCGGCTACATTTCTTCGTAAAGGTAACTTCTTGTGGAGGGGATCTCAAACCCAGTGGAGGATGGATTTAGTTTGAAGAGTAAACTCAAGTGACGAGGAAATATATAAGCTTTTTCTTAATAATTGCGTGCCCAATTTCCGTCTGATACTCAGATCGGTGACTCACCTTCTACTGGCAGTTTGATTCGGTTGTTAGCCTTTCAAAGTGAGTATTTTGCTGCTCACGTGGGGGATAATAAATTCGAATGAATTTCAACAAGCTGTCTGATCGTGTTACCCCAGTGTAAATCAAAATTTTAATTGATGCAATGAAGTGTTGAAGGTTAATTTTCTCTCTCGCAGATTTCATCTTTTTTTATTTTTTGTTTGCTGCGAAAATAACAGTAAACTTTGATTTAATTCGACACCGATCGAATTTTTTATGGTTATGCAGTTAATCAACTGAACCACTTTACTTCTACATCCCTTAAGAAAACTAAAAATGATCGAAGCAAATATGTCGATGCTGATGCATGGTGCACTCGGTGTGCACTAGGGCGGGTCGATTTAAAAATCGCTCAATGCTCTGTGAAAATCGTATTCTAGGGATCAAAATAAGAAACTTCGCCGAAGGAACCATACCTCTAAAACGAATTCTGATGTCCCCCAATTTGGGTCGAACTTTTGGGTAGGGGCAAATTTTGAAAAATCCCACTTTGACCCATTTAGAGTGCTCCAATCGAGTCCAAATGTATGACCGACCCGCACTAACTTTGGAGGCCCGACCCACCCATGCCAGTGACACACCCCCTGGAACCCCCCTGTGGGGTTCCCCATACAAACATTTCAAAAAATCGCCAGTTTTGGCACTTTACATGAACTTTACATCAGCGAAATGCCTATGTTTTTTTCTTTTGGGAGTTTTTTCTCTTTAGAAATTTATTCAACCCTTTCAAAAGGTATCACTGTGACACAATTGCAAATCGGAAAATTGCTTGTGTGCGTTTTTAAGCCACCACAAGACACAGCAGGTAGAATTGAAATTACCATTTCATTCTTATTACCTCGTCTCGTAGACCATATATAACGCAACAGTTTTTGTGAATGCATTAAGTCGTTGTGAAGAACTCAAAGTGTGAAGTGCTAATTTCAGATAAAAAAATATTTAAAAAAAAAAAATAATAAGTGAAGTTGACCATTCCAAATCAAAAAGTTTACAATGAATCCACCATCCTCTACACCGCAAGATGAAGCAACAACAACATCAACAACTATTAAAAACCCAATGAGTCATATACCCAAGCACGATGTTACTGTTTTTGGTGTGTCTACTGATTTGACTGATCTTAATTTACCAACCCATCTGGATATCTTGAGATATTATTTTTACTTGAGCGAACGTGCTAAAACAGAACAAAAAAGTTTTCCCATAAATCATTCATTATTCAAGTACAAGATAAGTTGAATGGAATTTGGGAAAAACCTGGTATGGAAATAATGCTGAAAAAAAGTGTATTTAATAAATTGAATAAATTGCTTGACAAGTATCAAGAGCAAATCAAGAGAAGAAACAAAACCCAACAATTTACAGAGTATGTAAAATCTCTGGAAACAATTTTTTACATTGGAACATGTAAATGCGATTTGAAGGCAGCTTCATGTGCATGCGGCTGGGTTCCCGAACGCCACAAAGAGTTCATGCACGATCAACATAATCAGAGAAGACTAACAATGGATGCAGTTGTGATAGAAACTGAAGAGCAAGGAGCAACGTCTATGTCATCAATGCCAACATACCAAGATCCCGATGATTCAACATACGCACCGACACCGGTTCAAGAAGATATGGATAGAAGCACAAGTTCACATACGCAGAGAGATACGATTGTTTTAACTTTGCCTTGGTATGTGACAGATTTGGCGTGCCTGATAGAGTAGCATCGGCATTGGGAACCGCTCTTTTCCAAGAATTTAATATGAAAGATAAGCATGGCAAACCTCTCATCATGGATAAATCGAAAGTTCGCAGAGAAAAAGAGAAATGCAGACAAGAAGTGGTTCGCAAACGGTTAGATCATACCAATTTGTTAGCGTTTTCATTCGATGGCAGAAAAGATAATACTTTAACGACAGCTAAAGTTGATGAGAAGTATCATACTAGGATGATAAAAGAACCTCATCTTGTTATTTTGAGAGAACCCAATTCTGAATTGATTGGTTACGTAAGACTGGAACATGAAACCGCTGAATACAAAACAACCAAATTAAATGATTTTTTCAACGATAAGAATATATCGCTGGATGCATTAATTGGAATATGCACTGACGGTGAGCCAACACTGGCCCACACGGTGGAATTATACGACGATTCGAATTGCTGTTATAAAGACCACTGCATTGGTTCGTTTGCCTTCTACACTTCAACGAACTTCCGTTTCGTCATTTGTTTGAAGCTTTGGATAAATCAACCAGCACTGGACCAAGATCGGCAACCGGAAAACTGAGCCGTCAAATTGAAACTTGTGAAACTCTTCCGGTAATTTATTGCTATCACTCATTTATTACAATTGTCAACCATTTTTAATTATTTTATTATTATATATTTTCAGGTGGTGGACGGCTTCCAGAAAATTGAGTTGCAAAATATGCCCCCGCTCCAGAAAAAAATTGAATTTTCCACCGATTCGAAGTACTTATACGACATGGCCCATGCAATTTCTAGCGGCGTGGTTTCGGTGGATCTGGCTAACATCAAACTAGGGAAAATTGTACATTCTTGGTGGGTCACCAAGGCCGCTAGATTATTACGATTATATGTGACAACGGAAAATCCAGATGCAAATTTAAGAATTCTGGTTGAATTTATAATTCAATGTTATGTGCCAATGAACTTCAATATCAAGTATTACAGCTCTGTCGTGTACGGCAGTGCATTATTTTTCAACTTCATTAGTTGGTCACGATTTCTAGAACCTCGTTTACGCAAAATTGTCAATCAAGTAATTACAGATAATTCATATTATGCGTATTCGGAAAATATCTTGTTATCAATGTTGTTTGATGATAGCAAAGAAAAGCGCGACTGTGCTATCAACATAATTCTACGCTATCGAACAGATGTTGACGACCCAACGCAACTTAGAGCTTATAAAAAACCAGATATAAAGTTTAATTGCACAAGTTACACGGAAATGATCAATATGAATGACATAAATAACGTATTTGAACCACCATTCACGCGAAGCATTCCGTACGATACATTGAAAGAATATTTAAATCAAGATGATCCACCGTTTAATGATCCAAAAATTCCATCACACATTCAAGGAACGGAACGACATGTTCAATTGCTAGCTAGCGTTTCCAAACGGGTTATACCGGAAAATGTAGAGGCTGTTATGGCGGCGACATTAGAGAGCCGTGCGAAATTGCCCAGACTTGAAATTAAAAAAGAGTTCAAACAATAATTTGGGCAATGGGCGATTTTTTGCCTCTCCACAAATCGACCCGGCCTAGTGTGCACGCTACGATTGCTTGTAGTGCTTGCTTTTTGGGCTTCGCTTTATAAAGGTAGAACATTTTTATTCGATATCAAGGCCAAATTGAAATACACTGCACCAAGATTCTAATTATTTCGTTTATTACAGAATCATGAAAACGAAAATTTATTTTTGTTCTTTAAGACAAAACGTAAAAAAATATACATATGTTTTGTATAGTAATTTATTGTTATTTATAACTTAATACTTTGTGATGTAGTTAAATATGTATTTTACTAAATTTAATCTTCAATGTTAGTATCCAGTCCATGTTCAGGTCTTGTGTCAGTTCTTACGTGATCAGTAGTGTTAATGGATGGTATCGTTCTAGCTGTAGCTTCCTCTAATAGATCTTTATTATTGTCAGTCTTTATTTTAGCTTCAGTTCTCATTGTCGTGTTGTCAATAGTCGCTATTTGTCTGCGGTTTGTTATGTCGTCAACTTGTTTAATGTCAGTTGTCCTATTTGCAATGTGAAGTGTAGTCTTTATTGTCATGTCTTGTGTCTCCTTAACAATCTTATTTCTATACTTGTTAAGCCAGGCATTTGTTAAGCCCGCAAATGGCATGGGTACTTCCGAAGCCGAAAATGTGTCCGATTTAATTTCCGGTATTTCTGGTAGTAAAGGTTTCTCCACAGGTGTTTCGTATATAACCCAGTTATCAGGTCTGCAAATTCAAGTTTTATTAAATAGAGTGAGGAGATTTAAAAAAATTATTGTCCTTACCTTTCGGGTTTTGTAAGAATAGTTATGGGTGCAAAGGAGGCGTTGTGCAGAGGAATCTTAGATTTCTTCGTGGTCTTTGTAGCAGTAAGTGCAGTCACTTTTGGTTTCAAAATGGGGCTGTTTGAGTCATCGTCATAGTCTTCGGCTAAAATGTCATTATGCAAGTTCTTTGGTAGTGAGTCAGTTGGATTCATTGTAGTTTTAGTCAAATTAAAGCCCTTTGCGAGAGCTGCTATGGGCATTGGTAAGTCGAAAACAGTTTTTTTGGAGCTGTTCAGTACAGGAAGCACAAAGTTATCGTCGAACAAGTAATTCGAATTGTTAGTGTTAGTATAGTTCGTGAGAGGTATGTCTTGGTTCTTTAAAAAACTCTCAATCATGAATTCTGGTCTTATGTAACCGTCTCGGTTAAACTTTTTGCTTGGATCATCATTATCGAGTTGGTCAATATCGTCGTACTGATAATCGTTGTCCAGGGCGTCGCTATCGTCTTCATCATCGTCATCACCGTCACTATTTACATTGGATTCTAATGTTTTACTCAGGTAGTCAAAGTCGTGTACGTCTATTTTGTGGTCTGTAGGGTCTGAAACTACTTTGTGTGCTTTTTCTTGGGCATTCGGGGCGAAACGGCTGTAATATGACTGCTGCTGCTGGTATTTATTTCCCGCCGTTGAAAATGGGCTATTAGCGGCTTCAGGTGTCTGGTGCGAAAAATACTGCGCATTCGGATAGGAAGCTGTGTGTAAATTATTGTAGTCAGGTCGTGAGAGTTGAGTATACTCAGGTCTACGGGAAGGCGCTAGTCCATAACTGCCAGCAACAGGATTTGATAAGCTCGAAGCTGCTAAGCTCGCAAGAGGAGGAGGTCTGGGTCGTATATTAAAGCTGAATGTGCTATCGGCACCATTAGTATTGGTAATACCAATTATAGATCCAAAGTTGCCGCTGCTTACAGCGCCACTTGCAGCATGTGCCACACCATTCTCAGGATAGGGGCCTACTTGACTAAAACTTGAAGAGCCTATAGGTTGCCGCAGTGGCTCTGGCCCAAATTGGGAAACTGAATTATGTGGGCCACTTACGAGTGTACTTGTCAGACCTCCACTAGGTAGGGTGTTATGCGAGAAAATCTGTTTATCTTTATCTCTTTGAGTATTTGTTGGGCCAGTTGGACGACGGTTAGTTCCAAAACCACTAGCCGCAAAAGAGAGAAAATTTTGTAAAAGTGATGGCTTGTTAGTAGTTGTTCGTTCATCATGTTCATCTAGGTAAATAACGGTAGGCGGTCGCGTGCGTTGTGCTTGAACAAAATTAGATGCAATAGTCGATTCGGGCTGGAAATAGCCGTACGCCGGAGTTGTACTTTGGTATTCAGCGTAGTTTGTGTATCTGTCGTAACCGAAGGGCTTGATGGCAGTCGTGTAGTCGGCGTAGCTTTGAGTAGGCTTCATAGCAGTACCTTTTTTAGTCTGTCTGATGTTAATTTCAATTTCGTACTGGTCTGAGTTGGGTCCTTCAACGATTACTTTTTGCGGTCTCTTATAGATGGGTTGAGTTTCGTACTGTCGTAATTCTATGCTCTGCTCTGTGGTTTTTGATAGATTTGTAACTTTGGGTACTTTGGTCGTGGAAGTTGTGCGGTTCTTTAGTGAAAATAGTTTAAAGGAAGTCACCAGCTTGATATCTTGGTTTGTTATGTTCACACGTAACAGTTTCGGGTTCGTAACGTTTCTGAGTTCAGTTTTTGTCTTGGAGTAGGTAACTTTTCTCTGTACACGTTTATGTTCCCTAGATGTTGAGTGCGTTAGTGGGTCAATTTCGAAATCTTCTTTGAGTTGTTTGAGTGTCAGTAGAGTACGTTGGTTAGTGTCGTTAGATTGAGTTGCGGAGGTGGTATTCAGTTCCATGTTGAGTTTATTGAGGTCCTGTTGAGTTGTCAATATTTCTTGTTTCTGTTTTATTTGATTTTTGGTTACATCTTCAGTGTGAGCTGTCAAAGTGGTTATTTCATAAGCTGTGGTCTCTGTTGGTTCCGTTTTTAATTGTTGTTTGGTTGTTAGATTGTCCTTTTGCGATGAATTTTTGTCATGTTCGGTTCCGTTTGTCTTTTCTGACTCCGTTTTTAGTTGTTGGTTGGTTTCAAAAGTATTTTTTTGCGTGGAAATTTGTGTTGATTCAATATTGGCTGTAGCGTTACTTTTGGAAGTCAGTTCATCGTGATTGCCCAGGGCAGTCTCGTTCGAAATTTGTGTGTCTTGTACGTTTTTTCCATTATCAGTTGTTATTGATGTTATTATTATCGGTGTTGTCATATATTTTTCAGTAGTTTCAAGTCCCGTTGTATGCGTTTTTGTTGTCAAGATTTCTTTTTGTTCCGTTTGGTTGCGTGTTTCTGTATCTGGTAATGGTTTTTCGTCGGTTAAAGTTCTGGATTCGAGTTCTATCGGTGTGTTAGTTAGGTCAGATATTTCCGAAGATATCACAAATATATCTCCTCCGTCAAACACGATTACGTCCTTACGTGTTGTCAGTTTTGCATTAGTCTGTTTTTCGTTAACTTCCCAAGTATTATGTTCCGTTGCATTGGGTTTTGTCAACAAGATGTCATTATTATCAGTCTGGTTTCGTGTTTCCAAGTCTCCAAATAGTTTATCCTTGGTGGTAGTATTGGATTTCAAGTCTGTCCGTGTATCCGTTGGGTTCGAATTTTTCTTTAACTTTTTTAAACTAACTCCGTCATCAAAAACGATTTTGTCCTCTGCCGCTTTCAGGTTTGCGCTACTCTGTTCTTGCTTAATGTTATCTGCCCTACCTTTTAACTTGTTGGTATCCTTAGAATTATTTTTAGTCTTTTTCTTCTTTTTTACGGCCGTTTGTCTAGTGGGTAGTTTTTCTTTCTTCGTGTTGCTTGAATTGGTATTTTTTGTTTCGTTCGTCGAAGCGGTACGTAATTCGATGGGTATATTACTTATCACAATTGTGCGTCTAGTCGTTGTTTCAGGTCGTTCAGCATGGTGTACACTTTTTACATTAAAATTGCTAGTCTGTTTCTGGTCAAGTTTGTTGTTCACACCTTTGATAGGTCTTGGCGTTGGTCGTTTAGTGGAGACAATTTTTCGTTTGAAATCAAGTTTGTCATTGATTTTTGAAGCATTCAGTGGTCTTTGAAGAACCATAGCAGACTGTGTCAATTGTTGTTCTTTTGTCGTACTAAGGTTGGGAAAAATACTCATTACGTTGTTGAAACCGTTCTTGTTTTCTTTCATCAGTTGCGTGCCTGTCAGTGAGTTCATATCTGATATAATATCGAATACTCTGTCCGGTACTGTCGTTTCCATTGCTGCCTCCGATGCCAACGGTCCACTAAATGGATCTTGCTCTAACCAAGGACCTAGATCTATAGGTGTTAATGGTCCAGTGCCACAGGGTAAACGTTCGTTACCGGGAAATACGTGGGGTATGAAAATGTTTGGCTGAAAGGTACCGCCACCCACTGTACGGCATAAAACTTGCGCCAACGATACTCGACGTAACGAATGGAGTTGAGCGGGTGTAAATGAACTTTCGAATCCGCTATTTTCATACCAGAAACGGTCACCCTTGCGAGAGTTACTAAACTGTTGAGCAATAATGCAAGCAAAGGTGGGTCCAACTAAGCCACCCACAACAGGTCGTTCAGAAATGCCACCAACGAAAAGATCGATATCGTGTACACTGCGGTAGGCATGGCCAATACGTTTTGCGGATTCAGGACCTACGATATTTGCAAAATCATTCCAAGAGTTGATGGGCGTAAGACCGCAAGGTACTCGCCAAGCGGTGTAAGGTGCAATGCCGTGATCACGTCCACGCTGTATGTTGATGGCAGCCAAATCGAGACCAAATGGAAAACCTGGAATATGATTTATTTAGAGGGTAAATAAAGCGTATACAATTTTTATATTACCTGGGGTCTGAAAGAGATGATTCGTTAGCTCTGGCGAGATAAACTCATCGCGCTTTAAGGCTCTCTGTGTTGCCAAGCCGCGTATCAAACGATGCAACGATCCAGCCGAGCCAATATCACCACGTTGGAACTCCTCGTGCAAACTGACACCTGAAAAAAAAGAAAAACTAGTATAGTATAGAAATCGAGAAAAAGAATAACCATAAAGTTCGTCTTATTGCACTAGAAGGCGCCATAACAAGTTTTTAAAGAAATAAAACAGCTTCTTTAACTAGCTTCTGTAAAGCTTTTCGTAAGCCTTCTTAAAGTATGTGTGATAGGTGGGTTTTCAAATAGCTTGACTTACTGTTATTGATCCTGTTGTGATGACGATCGCATCGCATGTACGAATCCTGTATCAGCGAGTGACCGAAACGAAAAGCGGCAGCGGCAAAAGAATTCGCCACAGTCGGATTAGTCTTCGGATCGTAAGCATCATAAAAACCCGTAGGTTGCAAGTCTAACTCGAACAATTTGCAAACCTCACGACCTAGTATGATGGGCAAAAACTCACGGTATGTTATATGCTGGAACATGGCGCCCACAATACGACGTGCCTCTTGATAGATCTTCTCATCGCTCCAATGCAAATTAAGCTCACTTAGTTCCGTGGCAATGCGATTATGCTCGCCTACCCAAACTTGATGAAGAGCCAAGAGGCCTGGCTGCTCACCACTGCGTCCATCGCCTGAACGTATGCACTGTCTAGCCAGAGCGCCACGCTGACATACATCCTCTGCTGGATTACCACGTCCAAATATCAATAGACCCTTGCGGAAGGCACGAGCATTGTCGGAGCTTTTGGTGTTGCTCGAATAAATTGGGGATGCATCTATGAAGGAGGTGGCCTGATTGGTCTGTTCGCGCCAAGACAAGACGCAATCGCGACGTTGCGCAGGCGCAGAACGCAGAAATTCTAGGCAACGAACTTTCAGTGGTGCGAGCCAGGGATCATCTAGAGGCACTTTAATGGGAAAGCAGGAGGGATGAAAGTCTTTGCCACCACAACAGCTGGGCACCGAACCGTTAATAGATCTGTGATTGTTAAGACAAAAAATTAGATAACGATGTGTGTGATTTTAGAAACCGTGAAGCTTACCTGGGCTGAGCTGTAGAAGTCATGTCGTGATCCAGCAATTGACCCCACTGAGCTGTCATCAAGGTCAAAGGAGCATCACCATCCTTGGCACCATGCACCAACAAGCTCACAAAACGCGACGAAGACAGCGGCAAACTGTTGGCGCCATTTCGTATAGTATCCACGCCATCGCCGTATTCAGGCGGAAGAAAACGATTGAACGGCATCTGAGCGGCACCCCATCGTAAGCGACGCTGGTTGTTGCAAGTGCCATCATGTGTACGATAGCGCTCCGAGGCTGGCGTGCAAATGGGTGGATCGCGTGGCGGGCAAAGTCCTTCCAAGGCAGTGCGACGCAAGGATATCTTTGGATTGTGAGCCTGGCGGCCCAAATCATCGATTTGCTTGTAGCTAGAAGAATATAGATGTGGATTTATTAAATCCCAGTTGTGTATATCGTTTATCTCTCACAGCATCAATCATCCTGGCCCGAACTGAAGATCAGATCAGATCAGTGAAAACAAAATTTCTTTGGCATAATCGCAGGCTTCTTCTGAGCAAACCTGGCACAGTGGTTCCATACAGTGACGATGACATTACGTTCACCAGCCTTTAACTTGGAATGAGTTGAAAGTCTGCCGCATGCTAGTATTTATAAAACGCCTCGTCACTGCATATGAATTAAAACGTGAACTAAACAAGTTTACCGCTATAAGCCAGAAGATGCGACTATCTTAACAACCACACATAGAAGACAGTTAATCCCATAACAACAAAACCAACAACAACAACAACAAAGCAATTTTAAAAGTAACCAACTTAAATTACCAACAAAAACGTAGACAAATCGACTAACGCTTCAATAAAATGCGGTTGCGCTGCTTAAGCCGAGGCTGCTGTTGCTTGCTTTGAACTTTTGGGAAAACAAGAAGGAGAAAGTGGAAAATCTTTTCCATTTGCAATTGGAATGAATTCATGTTTGTCTTCTTCTTCTTTTTTTTTATTTTTTGTCACTTTGTCGTATTGTCTGTCTGTCTGATTTCGCTACTTTTTATTGTCTTCGTTACAGTATATCTAGTATTTTTAAATTGTTTAAGATAATGACTCAGATTACAAACATTTTTTACGCCAATTTATTTAAAATTTTTTGTGTTTTTGTGGAATCTAACTATTAGATTAATTAAATTTGAAAAACTCGAATCGTTCACATTTTATTCATTACTTAACCTACGCCACTTTTAAGTGGAAAAATTTGTTCGAATTATGTATAATACAAGCACACATACGTCCCTTAGTATCTTCAATTGACTGAGGTAGTGGCAATCCTTACCTTGGGTTCAAATTCATATGTTTCTACGTCTTTTTACCACTCTTAGAACAACCTAACCTCAAACATAATCATAACTCCAAACTTGACTGAATATTTCTATCATCTGATATCCTTGGTTGTAAGCTAAAAAAAAAAGGATTTTACAAAATAGTCATAATGAGATTACCATCAAATTATCACATATCTGGATCAAAACCATGGCAAAAAAAGTCAAAAAAAGTGGCAAAATCATAAAACTTTATGTGGAATTTAAGTTAAATAGCCAAATTGAATGTTAAATAAATTAAATCATTAAAAAATACAACGTTTTTGATAATACAAAATTATGAGCATGAGAGAAAATTATTCAAGTATGCTCTCTGGTATAACTACCCAGTTGGAAGGTAGGCGAACACCTCTCTAAAGCGATCTATATTTTCTTATTGCCTCAAGCATTAGATAGCATTAGTATTGGAAAGCGATGTATTGGAAAGAAAATGGAAGAAGAATGCAAAAGTAAAAAACAAAACAAATCGACATCCATATCGTTCTTCATTACCAAAAGAAGGTACTCGGATTCTTGACTAATCATTTCTTACGTGCTCGAAGATGTGACGAAGGGATCAATACCCCTTACGTTGCAGCTCCATACAAAAAAAAAGATATGGACTTTTGTAGTGAAGGGGTATGATCGCCGAGTCTTAAAGGATGGCCAAGAAGCTATCTTGGGATGATCGCTGTTCCTACTGGGTATCCAGTGGGGAAATGAGAAGTCATTATTGTCATAACTAGCTCAGTAACTAGTTACCCTGTAAGCACATGTCATTACGCCTTCGCTTACAGTTTCTGAATAAATAATATCAAAGAAAATGTCTCGTAATAACCACCGTTAATCCAGCCCAACAGCCACGATCAACTCAAAACCTTACATCCTGGCTTACTATTTGAAAATAAAAAATCTAAGCTGTAATACTTGTAAGCACCACACATTATCGCCTATGACAAACGCATTTTTAAATAATCCCTTATTTCTGTGTGTTGTAATCCAGCAGGGAGCTACACCAATTACCAAGTAATCATTATGTAACTAGTATGTAATGAATACTTCCCCTACTGGGTAGTAATCGATTTTCAGGCTCTTAGCATGTGCTCCTTAGGTTCAACAATTGATCGGACAAAAATTGTCGACCATGGTTATTTGATTTAATTTCTTAAAATAGTTAATTTAGAGAATCTACTCTCTTTTGTGTCCCAGGAAGAGGTCGCGTGAAAGATATTATTTGACCTAACAAAGTTACGTTTTACCGAGCAGGTTTCCAAAGCCATTGAAAAAATTTTTTTTTTTAAAAATGCATCGGCGTTGCATGAAATTATTTCTCACTGACAATAGATGCTATCATAACATCAAAATACGACAGAAAAATTCTGTGATCTTATCGCTAAAATATTAAAAAAAAAATACTTATTCTTACGACATCTATATATATAAAAAAGGAGTTTTTGTGTGTAACTATGCAATTGACTCCTAAACTATTCATCCGATTGGCATGAAAATTTGTGTATACAAGTTTTTGGTACGGTGCGTGTTTGTGGGCTATCAATTTTTATCCACCTTGAACACCAGAGGGCGCTGTAGCACAAATTTTTTACAAAACTGCCTAAAACTCACAAACCGCTCATATGATTGGGATGAAAATTGTTGTATAGTAGTTTTCATGTACGTTAAGTATTTTTCTGCTATCTTTTTTGACCCAACTTGAACAACAAAGGGCGTTGTACTACAAATTTTTTGCAAAACCACCTAAAACTCCCAAACCGCTCATGAGATAAGAATGAAAATTGTACATACGGGCTTTCAGCTACGATGAGTTTTTTGACAGTATCTTCTTTGAACCACCTTGGACACCAGATGGTGCTGTAGTACAAATATTTTACAAAATCGTAAAATATAATTTTAGTTGTTTTCTTAGGTTACATATGCAAATATTTACAAAATATGAAATATTTCGTAAATTTAGTTAGATTAAAAAAATTTCCGTTATTTTGACATCAAAAACATGAACACATCTTGAAAACTATGAAAAATTTTGCTACAACCATATATATAATCCAACAACGTTCAGAAATGAGAAAAAAGCAATCAGAAATTTAATTTTGTGAGTTTCGATTCAAATATCTCTACTGCTTTTTTATACATTTTGTTAAATTTTTTTTGTCTTAAAGCTTCATCAAAGTACTATGAAAACCTTATTACAAAAATACCGTTAGCTGTGTATATATATTTTAAATATATTTTTCAAAAAAGGTCTGAAATTTTGGAGTTTTCCTCAAAAAAAGGCTCAAAATTTGTTTTTATTGTAAAAATAATTTAAATTCAAATTCGCAAATTTTTAACTCTATTTAAAAGCTATAAGGTTTATAAGCAAAAAATATTTCAATTTTACGCAAAAATTAAAAACCATTTTTGTGATTAAAAAAGCAAGGCCCTACGATTTTTTTGAATAACATTTTTTTTCCAATATTGTGTTTTTATATTTTTGAAAAAATACACAAGCTAAAAAATTAATTTTGTAGAAAAAAATTGTCTTAGTATCTCTTACCAATTAAAAGTTATAGCCAATAATCTATATATACAAAAAGCAAAACGCTTTCTGTGTGATGGCTGGAAACTTCAAAATGACTGAGCCGATAGAGCTGCAATTTTGGCAGTACATCTTTTTCAAGTACGAGATGGTTTTAATTTCTGTCACACCCCCTTTTACCGCCCACAAATCAATAATAATGCTATATTTCCTACGGTTTTCGTCGATTTGGTTTCATTTTGGTGATTGAGTTTGTATGCTCACTGTCGGCAACTGTACTAAGACTTGGTAATGTGCATCTACTAGAAAACTGGGATGGGTATTATATAAGGGGGTGTGGCTCCGCCCATACAATTTGTATTAACGAATAGCTTTGAAAGTAAAAGTAGCTGTACTTACATACAAACTCAAAATGGAGTTACTATTTAGTGATCTCCTGCTACTGGGAAACTGTAATGGGCAGTGGTAAATGACAGTAGTGGTAAACTTTGGGTCTAAAAGTTTCGAATATAATAATTATGTTGCGATATAATTGCTGGGTGCAGCAACGCGCGCCGGGAAAAAGCTAGTACATATATAAAAAAATAAAATTATACGTTATCAGGTAACGGAGATAGTAGCTTATGCAACAAAAATGCAACGCAATATTGCATGGAATTATTACTCGCTCAGTAATGCTGCTAGCTTTAATTTTATTTTACCACAATAAAGGCCAGCCCTAATTTAAGACAAAAAGTTAACAACGTTATGATACCGCGGAGAGAGCCAATCCAAAATCGAAAATGCAACAATCATGGAACGGTGTCCCACGTTTTCCAACGGTGGAATTATTCTTGACTGGCTTGGATTTATAATAACTGAAGGATTTGTACATGGCCTAATGATAAAAAAAAAAAAAATACAACATGACATCGTCGGGTCGTGGAGTAAGAAGCTTATGCAACAATAATTCCGACTAACAACATGCTAAAAATCCATGCAACAATATTAGCATTGAATTATCTTAATCGCTTCGTAAAGGTGCTTCGATGAATTTTATTGTACGACTGCAAAGATTGTTCCTTTGACTTCAGAACGAAAAAAAAAAATTTATTTTGCAGCGATGACATCATGGAGGCAACCGCTTTATTCAGTAAAATACAACAACAATAAAAAAACGATGCATGGAACTTTATCTCCGTGACTATTGGCGCTACGGTACATATTATAGGACGACAATAAAGGTAAGGTTTTCAACCACATTATATAAATAAAAATAAAAATTAAAGGCGTCATAATGCTCCTCAGTGAACCGCTTAATGTGTTCCACAAAAGAGCAAATGCAAAATCAAAATTCAAAAGCAAAAGCAGATCAAAAATAAAAAGTAAAAACTTAACCCTTAAATGCCCCGTGTATCTTTTTGGATACAACCGAGAAAATAAGCTATTTATTTTAAAATATTGCAAAAATTAAAATTGTGGATATGCATTTTCACTCAGAAAATTGCAAATATAACACATAATTTAATTATTGGCATAACTTTGTTGGTTTGGGAAATATTGACCTTCAAATTCAAAAAATGGTTTTTTTTTTAATTTTTGCGGAAAATTTTCATTTCATGTTTATTGACAAGAAATATCTTTTAAACTATTAACAATTTTAGAGTAAAAAAATTACTGGTATTGTTAAAATGTTAAAAAGAATCGTTTTCCACGTTTTGCCTTGAACTCCTCCAACCAATCTGATTGATGGTATACGTCGGAATGCCCACTGTATCTTTTTGGATACAACCATGTTTTCTTTAATAACTCGTAAACGAAAATTTTTTATAAAAAATTAAAAACGGGGTCGTGTTCAGGGGATCATTTAGCACAACATATTTTTTCAATGAAATCTGTGTTGTTGGGCATTTGAGGGTTAAAGTAAAAAAAAAATTGAAATAAAAACAAAAATAAAATTGAGAGAATAATCTTCATATATAAAATTCTTCTATACATGTCTTAAGCCCTAACTAAAATAGACGAGTCGCTACGTAACGAGTGAAGACAAAAATGTTCGCTTAACAGATCGATTCTGTGCGTTACCGGTAACAGCAATATTGTTACCAAAACTCGTTACCGGTCTTATAAATCGGTATTCTGTGCACTCGGTAACGCTGTCAAATGTCGTAAACTCACCTTATAGAAATGAAGCTCGCTCTTTTGTGTGGTGAAATATAAACAATGGAAAGTGAGAAGTAAATACATAGAATTAATTGCATTATGTTAACTTTTTATATAATACTAGCTTTTCCTGGCGCGCGTTGCTGCACCCAGCAATTATATCGCAACATAATAATTATATTCGAAACTTTTCTTAGACCCATAGTTTAACACCACTGTCATTTTCCACTGCCCGTTACAGTTTCCCAGTTACAGTTACAGTTTAAATAGTAACTCCATTTTGAGTTTGTATGTAAATACTGCTACTTTTACTTTCAAAGCTATTCGATAATACAAATTTTAATTGTATGGGCGGAGCCACGCCCCCTTATATAATGCCCGTCCCAGTTTTCTAGTAGATGGACATTATCCAGTTTTAGTACAGTTGCCGACAGTGAGCATACAAACTAAATTACCAAAATGTAGCCAAATCGACGAAAACCATAGGAAATATAGCATTTTTATTGATTTGTGGGCGGTAAAAGGGGTGTGACAGAAATTAAAACCATCTTGTGCTTGAAAAAAATGTACTCCCAAAATTTCAGTTCTATCGACTCAGCAATTTTGAAGTTTCCAGCCAAAACACAGACATCATTTTGCTTTTTGTATATATATTTTGAATAAAGATTATTGGCTATAACTTTTGATTGGAAAGAGATACTGAGATAATTTTTTTTAATAAATTATTATTTTAGCTTGTAAATTTATTCAAAAATATAAAACCACAATATTGGAAAAAAAAAAATTTCTTCAAAAAAATCAAGGGGTAGGCCTTGTTTTTTGAATCACAAAAATGGTTTTTAATTTTTGCGTAAAATTGAAATAATTTTTGTTTACAAATGTTATATTTTTTAAATAGAGTTGACTATTTTTGAATTTGAATTTAAAGTAGTTTTACAACAAAAACACATTTTGAGCCTTTTTTTGAGAAAAAATCCAAAATTTTAGACCTTTTTTGAAAAAAAAATTTAATATATATAAACTCAACTAACGGTATTTTTGCAATAAGTTTTTTATAGTACTTTGATGAAGCTTTAAGACAAAAAAAAATTTAATCAAATGTATACAAATGCAGCGGAGATATTTGAATCGAAAGTCACAAAATTAAATTTCTGAATGTTTTTTTCTCATTATTAAGCAACGATGTTGCATTAAATATATCGTTGTAGTAAAATTTTTCATAGTTTTCAAGATATGTTCATGTTTTTGATGTCAAAATAACGGAAATTTTTTTAATTTTACTAAATTTAAGAAATATTTTATATTTTGTAAATATTTGAACATGTAACCTAAGAAAACAACTAAAAATATGCGATTTTGTAAAAAATTTGTACTACAGCACCATCTGGTGTCCAAGGTGGTTCAAAGAAGATTCCGTCAAAAATATCATCGTGCCTAAAAACTACTATATACCAATTTTTAATCTAATCGCATGAGCGGTTTGGGAGTTTAAGGTGGTTTTGTAAAAAATTTGTACTATAGCGCCCTCTGGTGTTCAAGATAGGTCAAAAACGATAGCAGTAAAACACTCAACGTACATAAAACTCACTGTATACCACTTTTCATTCTAATTGCATTAGCAGTTTATGAGTTTTAGGCAGTTTTGTAAAAAATTTGTACTACAGCGCCCTCTGGTGTTCAAGGTGGATCAAAATTGATAGCCCACAAACACGCACCGTACCAAAAAACTTCTATACACAAATTTTCATGCTAATCGGATGAGTACTTTAGGAGTCTATTGCGGCCTTACAAACATAAACTCCTTTTTTATATATATAGACTAGCCTTTTCCCGGCGCGCGTTGCTGCACCCTGCAACTATATGGGAACATAATAGGTGTATTCAAAACTTTTCTCAGACTCATAGTTTGACACCACTGTTATTTTCCACTGCCCGTTACAGTTTCCCAGTAGCAGGAGATCACCAAATAGTAACTCCATTTTGAGTTTGTATGTAAGTATTGCTACTTTTACTTTCAAAGCTATTCGATAATACAAATTTTAACTGTATGGGCGGAGCCACACCCTCTTATATAATGCTCATCCCAGTTTTCTAGTAGATGGACATTACCCAGTTTTAGTACAGTTGCCGACAGTGAGCATACAAACTAAATTATCAAAATGCAGCCAAATTGACTAAAACCGTAGGAAATATAGCATTTTTATTGATTTGTGGGCGGTAAAAGGGGGTGTGACAGAAATTTAAACCATCTCGTACTTGAAAAAAATGTGCTGCCAAAATTTCAGCTCTATCTGCTCAGTAATTTTGAAGTTTCCAGCCACCACACAGACAGCGTTTTGCTTTTTGTATACATATATATTTTGGATAAAGATTATTGGCTATAACTTTTGATTGGTAAGAGATACTGAGATAATTTTTTTTAATAAATTATTATTTTAGCTTTTAAATTTATTCAAAAATATGAAACCACAATATTGGAAAAAAAAAAATTTCTTCAAAAAAATCAAGGGGTAGGCCTTGTTTTTTGAATCACAAAAATGGTTTTTAATTTTTGCGTAAAATTGAAACAACTTTTACTTACAAATGTTATAACTTTTAAATAGAGTTAATAATTTGATAATTTGAATTTAAATTATTTTTACAACAAAAATAATTGTTGAGTCTGTTTTTGAGGAAAACTCCAATATTTCAGACCTTTTTTGAAAAAAATATTTAAAATATTTTTACTCAAGTAACGGTATTTTTGCAATAAGGTTTTCATAGTATTTTGATGAAGCTTTCAGACAAAAAAAAATTTAACACAATATATAAAAAAGCAGCGGAGATATTTGAATCGAAAGTCACAAAATTAAATTTCTGATTGTTTTTTTCTCATTTTTGAGCAACGATGTTGCATTAAATATATCGTTGTGGTAAAATTTTTCATAGTTTTCAAGATATGTTCATGTTTTTGGTGTCAAAATAACGGAAATTTTTTTAGTTTTACTAAATTTGAGAAATATTTTATATTTTGTAAATATTTGCACATGTTACATAAGAAAACAACTAAAAATATGCGATTTTGTAAAAAATTTGTACTACAGCACCATCTGGTGTCCAAGGTGGGTCAAAGAAGATAGTGCTAAAAAACTCATCGTACCTGAAAACTACTATATACCAACTTTTATTCTAATCGCATTAGCGGTTTGGGAGTTTTAGGTGGTTTTGTAAAAAATTTGTACTATAGCGCCCTCTGGTGTTCAAGATAGGTCAAAAACGATAGCAGCAGAACACTCAACGTACATAAAACCCACTGTATACCATTTTTCATTCTAATCGCATTAGCAGTTTATGAGTTTTAGGCAGTTTTGTAAAAAATTTGTACTACAGCGCCCTCTGGTGTTCAAGGTGGAACAAAATTAATAGCCCACGAACACGCACCGTACCAAAAAACTTCTATACACAAATTTTCATGCTAATCGGATGAGTAGTTTAGGAGTCTATTGCGGCCTTACAAACATAATTTCCTTTTTTATATATATAGATTTGTTTTTCTTGGCAGGAAATATGCACGCACTACGCCGGCGCAGCTGCGGTGTTATCTATATTTAATTTATATATTAATTTTATGTAAATTAATAAATATTACACAGTGAATTGCTATAAATTTTCATCATTGAAAAGTGCTGAAGAAGCAGTAACAGTGAATTTAACATCGTTTTTTATTTTAATTTGCTCCAATTTCAATTTGAGGATTTTAAAATTAGATTAATTACTCAAAATGCGAGCTATTTTTTGTAATGCAAGCTAAAAAATGTCTTCTGTTTTGCTTGTTACCACCTAAAGAGATGGTAACAATATTCACCGGTAACGCTTGGTCGCAGAATACCAACAGAGTGTTCAAGTTACTAAAAGGTGAATTCCTACGGTAACAAGATTACTGTTACCGCGACAGAATTGATCTGTAAATGCAATTCAATTTTTTTACCCAAAATAAGCAAACGTAAACTCAACGAACTGAACGAAACGGTGTGACGAGACGTTTTGTTCCGTAAGAACCGAACTTTTAGCGTCTCAACTCGACAACAACAGCTGTGCAGAGTAGTCTTCTTCTTTTTTCAGACGATTTCAGACTCGTTTCATTTTGGGTTAAATGTCAAAACAGACGTAACGATTGCAAACGTTCGGCAAGTCGTAATCGTCTCGTTTCGTCTATTTTGGTTAGGGCTTTAGTCACTGAACTCCTCCTTAGCGGCTGTACAGATTTTGATGAAATTTGGTGTATGTGTGTGCGGCTGGGTCTGTAAATGGTTAAAGTTTGACCCGGTAGGTGGCGCTGTTGTTGCTGTGGCAGTGTTTAAAGTGGTATTTGAGAGTATAACTCAGAAACAAATTGAGAAATTGTCATGATTCTTTCACTACTATTTATGCAAAATTAATAAAAATAAACAAAAAAAATCTTATCAAATAAATATCAACATTTTACATTTTATCGCCGGAGTAAAATCGGGTCTATGACCTAGTTCAAAATAAAAATTAAAATAAGTCAATTATTAGAACAGGAATCCAGATTCAAGCAAGAAATAGGATAAGGACAAGGGTTTGGACAAGAAAAGCATTATGAATGAGATAAAGACAATGACAAAGATCTTGCCAAAAAGTTAGGACATGGATTAGGACAAAAATTAGAAAAAGAACGTGAGCAAGAATTGGAACAATTATCAAAGATTATCAAGCATTAAGACAAAGATTCAGACAAGGATAAAAATAAGAATTTGGACAGTGCTGAGAATAAGAATTAGTATTAAAAAAAATAAAAATAAATAAATAACTGGCCATTTCAGCCCTTGAAAGGACTTTGACCTAGCTTCTTATGATCAATTGTGTTGTGCGTGTTGTTGTTACGTTGTGTTGTTATTAAGTTTGTACACAATTGACCGAGAACCGGACCTACATGCTTAATGCCGACTCCGAACGGCGATGAACGGAATGTTCTCGTTCTCAAGAAGCTTTACATGGCATTTTGATTACTCTCTGAGGTTTGCCATTGTCTGCAGAGAGGTGACGGCCGTACAGATTTTAATTCAAATAATTTTCTGTTGCTGTTGGGGTTCGAACCTGGGTCTCCAGGTTCTTTGACATAGCGGCCACGCACTTTAACCAACTACGCCACGGACGCCACTAAGAATTAGTATTACGTATTATAAATATTACGACTAGTATTGCTACAAAAAGTGGAGCAAGGATTAGGAAATGGATTTGGACAACGACTAGAAAAAGATTGTGGACATAAATTAAAACAAGAATTCCTCAAGAGTTTGCCTTGTGATCCTTGACAATCATTAGGACAAGGAGTAAGACAAGCTTAAACTTATGTATGTACAAGAATACTAAAAAAATTAGGACAAGCTAAATGATAAGGGAAATGATAACGACAAAGATAAAGATGCTTTCCCATGCCACAAACCATTGCATCCCTTTTTTATATATAAAGGTGTGGAAGATTTTAAAGCTTTTGTATTGAAATGACTATTTGTTGTTTTTTTGTGACGGGTGTTACAAATAACTTAGCAAGTTTAAAGAATCTAAAATATCGCTTCCACTAACTTACTTAATTTGAATTACAACAACTAGCTGTTACCTTCATCAATTTTTTTTTCATATTCCACTTTAATATTTTTACTGACAACTAATTGACGCATAAAACGGTGCTTACAGTGTTGCTCTATTTAAAAAGTGAAAAATATTTTTCGTTGTATACTTAACTTTAAAGTGAAAAACATCTTAGATTACCATTTATTTTTAATTTTTTAAAATATGACACTTAAGTAAGACTAAATCTCTCCCATAAATCATAGGATCTAATCCGATATTTAAAATATAAAAATTCCGATTATCTTGGAATGCCCCCATGTATACGTTCTCATTTCTTTGGTTGTACGATTTAGAGTTTTGTTGTAATAGAAAAGCTAGGATAAAGCTAGTTCTTTTAATAAAAATGTACATTCACTTAACGTCTCAAGCCCTTTTATCGTCCATTATTTCATTTTTAAAATGCTGTGCCATGTTTCGCTTCAATGAGTATTTTTGTGGTCGGCAAAGTCGCTGAAATAAATCGAATTCTGAGAATTATTTGATGAATTTCAGCAGCATACAAAAACACCTTAACAGCAATGTGAGTCAAAACGAATTGAATTGAAACTATGGTATGACTAATGTGGAAAAATTTAAACTAATCTTATTTAAAACTATCTGACTGAATAGATAGACAGACAAGTGCTGCCAACCGTTATAAGCAACAACAATCTATTGTTAATAATAATAAGTTTTCCTTATGCAATATTTCAAAATAACAAAAAACTTCAAGAAAGAGAAATGAACTGAAATTAAACTTGCGGTATTATAGTATCTCACAATTAACAAAACAATAACGTCAATTTTGGCTAAAAGTTAACAAATTTGTCATTTATCATGCAGGTACAACTCGATTCAACTCACACTTGGCTACGTCGATCAAAACGCATGTGTCAATGAACTTTTTGGCCACGGACCATACCTTCATTGTTATTATTGTTACTACTATTTTTATTGTATTCGCTGCTTAGTTTCTTAATACAAAATCGAAAGTATTCCGTTGATGTAATCAATACATGATCAACTCAACTCAACTTGAGCTCATGGAGATTTATTTGTTTTCTTTATCGTAAAGTTTATTTTTTGTTTATTACACATTTCGTTATTGTTCAGATGACTTTGTTAAAAAATTACTCACACTTTCTTTAGTTTGTTTTAGAGTTGAGGAGTTTCAGTGAACGTGGTCCACCGTTATTTTGAGAGACAGCCGCATGAATAAAACGTTATAATTTTTCAGATGGTGGCTATATTAAGACACCTGAAAGCAGATTTATAGTCTGTAGACTGCTTGTTGAATAATTATTATTATTATTACCAGCACGTGTGATACTAAAAGTCACTGTTAATTCGGTAGAGACGATTTGCGGTGAAATTCGGCAACAATACTTTTAATTTTTTTTTGTTTGCATGTTTTTATAAATATTACGGAGATAATACCTGCCAAATATAGACGCTCAGACGCTGTTAGTCATATATTGTCAATATTTTAAATTTATCAAACTTTAATAATTCTAAGAAATGTTAGTACTGACGTCAGAAATATCCTTAAAACGTCCAAACAGTTCGTCTGTGAGTTGAACTTATGACAGCTAAAAAAATGAATATTACAATAAAAATATTAATCGTCAATAATTAAATTTAAGATACAACTTTTATTGCGACAAGCCGACACAAGTGTTTATTAATAAAAAACACAAAACAAAAACAAAACAAAAAAAAAAACAAAAAAATTCCATTAAGTATCAAAACCTACTCCGATCTACCTACAACGACAATTATAACAACTTCTTCAAAGTTGTTGAACCATTTTTCGTTCATACAAACCTACTCGTTGTTAGCCACAACTTTCTCGGTTGATTAACGAGTTCTGATAAAACAACAACAAACACAAAAACAACAACAAAAAAAAAAATAATAATAATAATAACACACTCAATCAAACAGCGAAAATTCATAATGAATATTTTGAGAAGTTAAGAGCAGGGAACTCCTTCACCGAACGAATATGCGTGGCTAAGCATCTAATCAACCAACGTTCATTTGGCCGGTTTGCCAAGCCAATGTCTTGCTGCAGCAGCAACTAAAGAAAACTTTCACTTTGACATTGAAATAACCAGCATAGAGAATCGCCAAGTCAAGCCTGGGAATTTGTATGCGTGGAGTTAAATGACCGACCATTGGCACTTCACGCACGCGCAAACCTATAGCTGAGAAATTATTGAACTCTACGCTGCAAACTTCCAGAAATGCGTTCAAAATAAACACAGCACAGGTTGCAGCTATGAAAATGCACCAATCCTGCTCATTGTGGTCGGTTTCACTTGAGTTTTATTAACTCCTCGAGTATCTGCATTTAGACACAGTTAAATACAAATGTAATTGAATGCATTTCTTTGGGGCAAAACTTATGAAAAGTGCTCAACAAGTGCAGCTAGAAATGCTTGAAATAAATCATGACTGTGAAAGTTTTGCCTTTTTCTACACTTGTGGAAATACAACTAAAACCCACTTTTTAACATATTAACGTCATTTAAACATCTCTCCCCCCACATTTTTCCAAAATGTGTATGGAGAGCGTCATGGAGAAGTGTACGGATTTCAAGCACAAATTTCTCTAATATTGAATATTCCGATTTGGATAAAATAAGACTTGTTGGAAAAGTCATTTCAATAACAATTTTTTAAAAATATCATTAACGTTTTAATGTACTGTCCTTCAAGTCCCAATCCTTCTTTTGTGGGCGGAAAATATCGCTTGAGGAAACAATAACATAATGGTACACATCGAGGTTTGTATATTGAATTGGATGGGAGCATTTTTCAAAAAGTGGGCGTAGCCAGAAGTGACCGGATATGTAACCGGATATGTAATCGGAACTTAAGAACGATATAATGCAAGATTTATCTATTTTAATCTACGAAGATCAAACTTTGAATGTTAATGTAAAGGTTAATGAAAAAAAAAAAATTCCTCCCACTCAGGAAAAAGTAGATGTACAACACTAAAAGAATATTATGAATGCCCTTTACGCACAAATCAAAATAACCTTAGCACTTGTGCTTAAGTTATTTAGAGAGTTTGTCTCCACTTAAATCATTGTGAATTGTTATTTAGAGAAATAGGCGTGGCTAATTTAAATTGATAAAGAGTTAAAATATTTTTTCCAAAATAAGTTTAAAAAAAATAAGTATTCAAACCCTAAAATGAATGAATGAGTAAATGAATAATTCACATAAACGCAAAGAAGTTAAGAAGTTAAGAATGAGAGCCAATTCAGACAAAAGATTTTGGGGGAATAGATTAGGTAGGCCTTTTTTACCCAGAAGTGAGTGTTATATTTAAAAATTATCTTTTTTAGGCATTAGATAATTTTTTTTTTTTTTTTAAACAAAAATTACCACGTTGTGAAAATTGAGCCTATCAGTAAAATAGGATTTAAACCTAAGCTTCAAAAAGTGGGTTAAAAATTTTAAAACGATACATTATGGTTCGTTTCAAGCGATTTTGACAAAGGTATGGGTTATTCATGGATATGGCATGGATATGGTATGGATATGGTATGAATAGTGGCGTCCGTGGCGTAGTTGTTTAAAGTGCGTTGCCGCTATGTCAAAGAATCTTGGAGACCCAGGTTCGAACCCCAGCAGCGACAGAAAATTATTTGAATTGAAATAATTTTTCTGTACGGCCGCCACCTCTCTGCAGACAATGGCAAACCTCAGAGAGTAATCAAAATGCCATGTAAAGCTTCTTGAGAACGAGAACATTCCGTTTATCGCCGTTCGGAGTCGGCGTTAAGCATGTAGGTCCGGTTCTAGGTCAATTGTGTACAAACTTAACAACAACACAACGTAACAACAACACGCACAACACAATTGATCATAAGAAGCTAGGTCAAAGTTCTTTCAAGGGCTGAAATGGCCAGTTATTTATTTTTTATTATTTTATTTATGGTATGAATATGGTATGTAAATATATGGTATGTATATGATAGGATATGCCGAGGATATGGTATGGATATGAAATGAATATGGTATAAATAAATAAATAGTATGGATATGGCATGGATATAGTATGGATATGGAATTACAGTAGACCAGCGGTAGTCCGGTCCTTGTCTAATCCATCACCCTCTGTAATCCGTCATGCCTATAACAAAACCTACAATCCCCATTTATTACGAAAACTCTTCGACAATGCGGTCTTCGACAATGTATGTAATTTATCGGATAACAAGGTACTAAAGTTCTGAATAACAAGGGGTCGGTGGTAGTATTCAGTATTCTATAGTCCGACAAATTTGATCATCCGACACCGCCTTGCAAAACGTTTGTCGGTTTACTGCGGGTCCACTGTAATATGTTATAGATATGATATGGATATGGCCTGGATATAAATAGTATGGATATGGTAGTATTGTATTGTGGATACTGGTATGGATATAGCACGGATGGTATGGATATGGTATTAATGTGTTATGGATACTGGTATGGATATGGCATAGATGTGGTATTAATACTGGGTGGATATCATTTGGATATGTTATGAATATGACATGGATATGGTATGCATAAGTTATTCATATAGTTCGGATATGGATGTGGTATGGATATTGTATGGATATATTATGGAAATGGTATGAATATGCTTTGGTATGAACGGATGGTATGGGCGTGATATTTGTAAGCTACGGATACGGTAAGGGTATGGCATGGATATATGTAGGTATGGTATGGATATATGTAGGTATGGTATATGGTAGATATTCTATAGGTATAATAAAGGTATTGCATGGATATAGTAAAGATATGATATGGGTATGAAATAGATTAGATATGGGTATGGCAATGCTTAAGTACACTCAGAAAAAAGTCTCTCGGAATATGATAAAAAGGCATCATATTTAGAGAAAAATGGTATAGAGTTTGCTCCAGAAAATGCTTTTCTCTAAATGTGATTCCAAAAATTCCCTAAAAATGGTAAAAAGCTTCCATGAAAAAGAGAAATATAAGAGAAATATATCGTTCTTAGAGAAAAAGACTTTTATTTTTGAGAAAGGATTTGTTTTTATTGAAGAAAATATTTCGCATAGTGAATTGTTTATCTACAATAGAGAAAACTTTTAATTTTATAGAAATATTTTTTTATAAATGAGAATTTTTTAGTGCGAGAAAAATACTTGTCATTATTAGAGACTTGAAATATTTTCATTTCCGACAAGTGAAGAAATGTTTCTTCGAATATGTGAAAATTTATTCTAATTGAAGGAAATTTTTTTTGAAAAAGAGAAAATTGCTATTATCAAAAATAGAGATTTTTTTTTTTCACAAAAATATAGTTGTTTTTTTCTGAGTGTGTGGATACGACATGTTCATACCTAGTATAGACAAAATTTGAGTATGGTATGAGTACGAGTACGATATGAGTATGATACGAGTATGAGTTTCATACCGGACGATGTAGTTTGGTTTCAGTATGATGCCAGGTTATTGGTATGGTATGATATGTGAATGCACAATGAATGTCTTTAATTATTTTTGTATTAGAAAAAAATATATTGATAATTGTTCAAGTTCAATTATTTAGAAATTAGAAAAAATATAAGATAGGAAAGAGCGTAGGTCTGGCTAGGATTCGATGCTTTTTTATAAATTGTTACTTGAACGCATTTTTACACTGGTCGTGAAAATATTTTAATCTACCGCAATTATATGCAAGAAATGAAAAAAAAAATTGCAATAATTGTAAACTTTTTATAGCTACCATGAATTTATTATAAGTATCCGATAGATATGTAAATAGCTGCTTTTCAGTGAATTTGCAAATGCTTTTTTAAACTATTTTTTGTTTGTTTTTCTAAAAAGACAATAAAACAAAGACTGCAAAAGTTAATAGATTGTTGCCATTTTAAGTTATCAGCAGCAACATCAGCTTCAACAACCACATCATCAACATCATCATCATCACCATTATCATCATCATCATCATCATCACCATCATCATCATCATCACCACCATCATTATTATCGATATCCATTATTTCGTAGCAAAGGAGAACTTTCTCTTGTCACACAAGCTTCAGTTGCAGCCAGTTGGTGGTGATGCTGTGAGTTCAATGAATTGTGAACATGTTTGACGATTTCGTACAACTATTTGAATGCGTTTCTCTTCTCACTTTAAAGGAAATCAAGTTTGTTTCATTTGCAACTATTGCAATTAATAGTTTTGTTTAATTATATTAAAAGGCAAGCGTGAGTTACAGGAAACTCCAAAATTAAATGCGGAAATTTCTTTTCTTTTTCTTTAGGATCTTCAATTGTTGCTTTATTTTCTAAGTGGCCTGTTGCTTATTAAGAGTATTAGTCTTAGTTTATAAAATTAATGCAATCACCCCACTTTGGTGTTTTTTTTTATTTTTTTTGTTTTTTTTTTTTTGTTTTTTGACTGAAAATAAGACAATTTCATTGAGGGTTGGTTTCAAGGTGTAATAAACAAGGTGAACGTGATCATTAAATTTTTGGCTCGATCTGTCAAACTTATGAATGAGAGAGAAAATATGATTCTGTATGGGTTGACAGCTCAAGAGTTTAATTTTTTGAGGCAAGTAGAAAATTCGCGGTTTATTGCACCATGGTTAGTTTTAAGAGAATGAGAGTTTGTTTGAAAACATATGATAGTAGAATTGCCAGACAAAAAACTCAAGTCAGTGATTACCTTCGTATTACAAAATAAGGATATACGCCAATTTTATGTCTTACTTACTTCTTTTTGAAAGCCTTAGTAGCGGTAATTGCTGCATAAGCGGCCATCTCCCTTTTGGTTGTATTCTCTGTTGGTGCGCTGAACTTTGAGAGTATTGCTGCTGGATGATTTTCTGCTAAAAGCTGACCTGTATAAATTACAATTTACAGACATAATTATCGTTATCTTCACCATCATCATCATCACCATCATCGCTATCACAAACCATTTCTTAAAATTTCCGGTTCGATCTTTTCGTACAATTCCGTCATTGCTTCGATTCCTTCCCTGACGGATGCCTGCAAAGCCATGTCCATTAAGGTCAGGCGATGAGAGCGTCCACTTCGTGTGTCACCTTCAGAGTTTTCCTGCTTCTCGCTTTCTTCGTCTGCTTGCAGCTTACTGAATCCCAACAATGGTCTTGGTAGCTCCATTGTTGTTTGTTCACGACCATTTTTCAATTTTTTTTCCGTATAATCTGCATTATCAGAGCTACCAACAAGCTTAATGACGGTTAAAAGCAGTAACAAGCTATGCAACAAATACTGCAGCCGATGCATCATCTAACAGAAAAGCAGGTGTTGGTAATTGGTAAAATTAATGAAACTTAAAATAATTAAAAAAAAAATTAAGTTCTCTTTTGAATTTGCTTCTTATCACTTATCATAAAAACTGATCATTAAATTAATTAATATGATATCGTGTTATGTTATCTTAATTACGTGAAAAGTAGGATCTTTTACATGGTGCGATTTGCCTGGTATAGTTTGGACATTGATTTTTCTGGGCATGAAAGAAACTTAAATACAACATCCGTATATGTAACATGCAACATTTTTAGTTGCTTGCTGCCGGTTAATTTTTATATCAATTTTGTATAAAATAAATTTGTTAAAATTGGACGTCACAATAATTTTTAATTTAGTACACCAACATTTGAAACTGTCTACAACAGAGTTACCATGGTATATTTATGAAGACGCTATGCCTACAATTTTTACTGATCGAAAGTAGTCTCAGAAGTTCAGCACGTCTCAGTTTTTTTCGTTTCTTTTTTCTATTTTTAACATACATAGTTAAAAAATTATTTACAAAATTGCTCCTTACAAAATATTATGTCTAAAGACTGGTTTGCTTTTTCTTGCACACCAGGGAGTATGGTTTAGGGTGCAGGGTGTTTTTATAACATATTTTCGATAATTTTTGATAAATCTTTTCAGAAAATGTCCATACTGATTAAATTTCTTAATAGTACTTTATGGTTTTTTTTTTCAGAAATTACGAGTACTTCTTATTAAAATAGGGAACGAAAAATTCTTACCTACACTCAGAAGATAAAACTTGAAATGTAAACGAAATATTTTTGACTTAATAAGCACTACTGAAAAGAATATTAGTACTTCCAAGTTGGAAAGTAGGCGAACATCTCTCTAAAGCGATCTATCTTTTCTTATTGCCTCAAGCATTAGAAGAAGGCACTAATACCTTAGGAGATGAATATGGCAGCTACAAGGCGATGTGTTGGAAAAAAAAAAATGGAAGAAAAATGCAAAAGTAAAAAACAAAACAAATCAACATCCATATCATTCCTTCATTGCACAAAAAAAGGTACTCGGATTCTTGACTAATCACTTCTTACTTGGTCGAAGATGTGACGAAGGCATAAAAAAAGATATGGACTTTGGTAGTGAAGAGGTATGATCGCCCTGTCTTAAAGGATGTGTCAAGAAGCTATCTTGGGATGATCGCTTTTCCTACTGGGTTGTTACGTTAAGTTTTTAGAGAATGATTGTTCTCAGTAAAGAGCGTGACATACCAACCAATGAAAAAGAGGATGGCATTTATTTAAATCAATATAGAAGTGATAAATATATCACAACGACCCAGAAATGAAACACAAAACAGATAAAACGACGTTCATATCAACACAAAGCAGATAAAATTTGGAAGAGAGGCTAAGCAGAGCACGCCTACAAAAAAATAAATTATATGATTTCGATATGGATAAGGATAAGGATAAGGATAAGGATAAGGATAAGGATAAGGATAAGGATAAGGATAAGGATAAGGATAAGGATAAGGATAAGAATAAGGATAAGGATAAGGATAAGGATAAGGATAAGGATAAGGATAAGGATAAGGATAAGGATAAGGATAAGGATAAGGATAAGGATAAGGATAAGGATAAGGATAAGGATAAGGATAAGGATAAGGATAAGGATAAGGATAAGGATAAGGATAAGGATAAGGATAAGGATAAGGATAAGGATAAGGATAAGGATAAGGATAAGGATAAGGATAAGGATAAGGATAAGGATAAGGATAAGGATAAGGATAAGGATAAGGATAAGGATAAGGATAAGGATAAGGATAAGGATAAGGATAAGGATAAGGATAAGGATAAGGATAAGGATAAGGATAAGGATAAGGATAAGGATAAGGATAAGGATAAGGATAAGGATAAGGATAAGGATAAGGATAAGGATAAGGATAAGGATAAGGATAAGGATAAGGATAAGGATAAGGATAAGGATAAGGATAAGGATAAGGATAAGGATAAGGATAAGGATAAGGATAAGGATAAGGATAAGGATATGGATAAGGATAAGGATAAGGATAAGGATAAGGATAAGGATAAGGATAAGGATAAGGATAAGGATAAGGATAAGGATAAGGATAAGGATAAGGATAAGGATAAGGATAAGGATAAGGATAAGGATAAGGATAAGGATAAGGATAAGGATAAGGATAAGGATAAGGATAAGGATAAGGATAAGGATAAGGATAAGGATAAGGATAAGGATAAGGATAAGGATAAGGATAAGGATAAGAATAAGGATAAGGATAAGGATAAGGATAAGGATAAGGATAAAGATAAAGATAAAAATAAGGATAAGTAAGGGTCACAAGCAATAAACAATTTTTTTTGTGCTTATTTGACTATATGTGATATATATACACTGAAGCTTTTATGAATTTCAATTTATAAATTTGTCCGTCTGGTTTGATTTCGACGAAACTGTGCTGGTCGTTCTCATTCCATTGCCAAAATGCATTTGGAGAAAGTTATTTTTCATATCCTACAAAACTTTAGGGTTGTTATCAATCAAAATACTCAAAGATCAACAACCTCGGAAATATTAAAAGAATTCGTTTTTGATATCATACACGTGTCTTACATTTTTTCTCTACTGAAAAAGTGTACCACTTATTTATTTGATTGTATTTTACTACCATATGTTTGCATATTATTTTATATGCAAAGCAATTGAACAAATATTTTTTTCAATTGCTTTTATTTAAACGCATAAGTTACTACACAGAAAAAAAAGAGTAGAACTTTTACCTAAAAATGTAGTCAATTCAGCTAAAGTAATCCGGCGATTTTCAGTCAACGAATTTGATTAGGTGCGCTACCAATTTCTAAATGTTAATTATATGCAATTATATTGGGTAGTTTAAATGCGAGAGTAGCTAAAAAAACCTAAATATTTAGGTGTACCTTCAACCATAAAATAGATAAGACACATAATTTATTAGAAGAATAAGCTAATTTTTTTTAAACTATGACCACTTCAGATTAGGCAAGCCACCTACTAAGTGTAGAAAAATCATCTAATTATTTAGATAGCATTCCCACTTAAGAGTGGGAATGCCGTGCAAAAAATATGTTTTTTGTTTTGCAATTTCTATTTTGAAGTGAAACTTTCCTTATGTGACTTTACTTCATTTCGTCACATCATAGAGAAGAAAGATTTGTTTTATAGTAGATAGAATGAGAGAGATATATACATTGTATAAATGACTGAAAAATTTCTTTGCCACCGCTGAGAATCGAACCTGTGATCTCAAGATTTCAACAACCAACGCCTTATCTATTGAGCTAAATTTCCAATACAGGAATTTACGCTACATACCAATTAATCAAATTGCTGTAGATGCCCATAATTTCAGAGTTGTGGACCTCATATTTTTATATACATTTTGTTCACAAATCATCAAACGGCGTAACAGCACAGAGGTAAAGCGTTTGACTCTAACGCAAGCGGCACGAGTTCAATTCTCGGGTTAGGCTTTACTTTTTGTAAAATTTTCTCACTTCTTTTTTTTTATTTATGTTTTTTATAGGAGAGCGCTGTGCTCCTATAAAATTCAAATACGGGGAAAAAACAAGTTGTAAGGAAAGCATTTGATTTATCCACGTAAATATTTATATAAAATTTATACTGAGGCGTGGATAATGCTAATATGCGTTATTTCCCTAGTGTACGAACAAATCGACAACTTGCATTAGGTAAAATAACTAGAAGAATTAGATGATTTAATAAGCAAAATTTTAGTTGAATTAACTAATTGTAATTAGGTGAATTACCTAATGCATGATTGTTAAATTAACTGTGTAAGTAGAAAAGTTGTTGAAAAGATTAGGTGAAATAGAAACTTTCACATTAGCTAAACTAGTTTAGGTAATAAATCAATTCTTTTATTTTCTGTGTACTACAGCAAATATTTGATGTTCAAATAAATTGGAACAAGTTACAAAATATATTTGAACCGTCTCAGAAATTATTATTTTTTAATAGTTAGGTATTTAATGAAAGCCGGCGCATGACGTTCAAATATTTTTTTATTTATTTTTTTATTATTACTAAACAATTAAGAGCCATGGATTTCGTGTTGTTTTTACACGCTTGAACAATGGAAGCAAAGCAATTTTTATTTTTCAAAGCATTCGCAAAGATGTTTGCAATCTTCGATAACGGTCAGCTTAGCATGGAATTTCATTAAGTGTAAGATATAAGACACTTTTTAAAGCCAACAGAAACCATTTAAGCGGTGGCAAACATGCAAATTATTATAGGTCATTAACCTCACAAATTGAATTTATGGCTCAAATCTGGTGAAGTGAAAAAAAAAATGCCGAAAAATTTTACAGATGGACTGAGAAAGCTGATCAAAAACTTATTAACGAAACATATTTACGTAAAGCGCTTTTACATTTTTTTCGTGCTTTAGCTTTTAATTTGACAAATTTAATTTTATCTATGAGCTCTTTTAATATAAATATTTTATTATTAAAAAATTCAAGTTTTATATGTTAAAATAATTTTCAATTTGAATCCTTACCAGCTCAACGCTGAACATGAAAATGATATTGATACTTATATTTTCTAATGATCTTATAAGTGATAAAGAAAAATAAGTTGTAAGCACACTGCATATAGGATGGTATTTTGAGAAATACTCTAATCGAAAAACTTGACTTAATGAGTGCACCTTTGTAAAACTCTAAAGTATTTTATTTTGTTGCTGTGAGAAATTATATGGTAGTATTTCTAAAATGTTTTTGTGTCATGCCTAAAGTTGCCATTTATTTTTACCTCAAACAGGCAAACATTTTTTTTTTTAAATTAGCAAATTAATTTTAAATGTTAGTTTGAAATAATCAAGTGAAGTATGTTTAAGTGGTTGTAAAAGAGGAGAAAAGTCAGAGAAACGTATGAATTCAAACCTGTGGCAGGTGTTACGCCTTTACTTCAGGGAATTCAAGTTATTACTAAATCCTTTCCACAAACTTCTCTGCTACCAACTATAACTTTAAGTTTAACTTGTAAATATTTTTAAATTTTTAATTTCAGTTGATTACACTGAACAACAAAATCAATTTTTTTCCAAAATAACAAGGTTCCGACAATAGATTCTGGTAGAGGGCACAAAAAAACAATATACGTGTATCGGCGTTTTGAAAGTTTACGTACACTAAGGGAAATAACGCATATTAACATTATCCACGCCTGAGTATATATTTTATTTAAATATTTACGTGGATAAATCAAATATTTTCCTTACAACTCGTTTTTTTCCCGTATTTAAATTTTATTTATGCCACACACTGACACACATATTCCATACAGCTGCCAAGCAGCAGTTTTTTCGCACCAGCAGTTGCAGGTTTCTTATAGTTCTCATTTAGTTAATGTTGCAAGGGTAATATAGCATGGGTATTTGGCAAACATAATTTGTGAGTGCGGTGGTCAGTGCGATGCATGATGAATTCATGTAAGGTGGAGTGACAACTCGGTATTTTTTCAAGAATGTCACTCCACTCTTCATGATTTCATCATGCATCGCACTCACCACCGGACTCACAAATCATATTTTCACAAAAAGAAAATAAAATATACCACTAAATGGCGTTCGATATGGATGCAGCTCGTGGGAAATATTCAAATAAATTGTTTTTCAATTTCAATATTTTTATATAAATTTTTCTTGAATGCGATAGTTGTATTTTCAAATAGTAAATATTTGAAACATATTTAAATATATTCGCGCATAATTTTAATATATTTTTTATTAATTCTGTTTAAATATTTTAATATTTTATTTAATTAAAAAAGTATTTAAATAAATTTTAAATATTTACGTAGTCGATTTAAATAAATGCGTTATTGGTCCAAAAATGACTCGCTTTTTGGATAAATTAAAAAAGTTTTTGAATAAATTTAATATTTCATTTCCTTAGTGAATGAGTCTTATTTTAGGGGGGATATAAGTTTCCCCTTTTTTGAACATTCTTATAGTGAATCGGAATAGGAAATCATGTTATCCTTACATTTTGGGTAAAACTTTAATCCCCCCTAAAATAAGACTGATACGTAAACTTTCAAAACGCCGATACACGTGTATTGTTTTTTTGTGCCCTTTATCAGAATCCATTGTTGGAACCTTGTTATTTTTTTCGTGTTGAACATTGTTAGCAATGAGGAAATAAATGAAGAGAGGTAAAAGCGTAGGACCATGGCCTGGCCGACATTCGACCATGGGACCCCTTGGTGGCAGTCAAAAATGCTATCACTCAACCAAAGCAACCAATTTCATAAATGTTCATATTATACATTATTTTATTACTTATATTATACAAGATATAAAAGAAGGGGAGTTTTAGAGGTGTTAAAATTGGTTTTTTACTACAAATTTATTAGTCGAACCCCTTTCTCATCTATTCTCTGACCTTATATAATATTCGAAAAAGCCAATTCAAGGAATATATTCAATCTATAATATATAAGAAGACTAAGGTCAACTATGTTACATAGTAGAGAACAATAAAAAAACTTGCATTAAGACATGTTGGCGTTCTTAAGGGTGGTATAGAATATTAGAACTACATATATAGTTGAATTTTCGAATTTACAAAATTTAGTCATATTTTCATCATATCGAAAAGATATAGTGATAGTTATATAGATATATATAGTGATGCATCATAGAAAAGTTCTTTACCATTTAAACAAAATATAGTTTTTGTAAATTTAACCAGTAATCAAATAGATATTTAGTCACACACAACTGTCAAAAAGATGTTTTTTTTTGTTCCAAGTTCAGGGTAGACACACATATACAATTATGCAGTTATCGTACTCTGTCTGCACTAGGGAGTGCAATCCCGGGATTGAAAAATCTTATTTACGGTATTCCGGAACTGTTTAGGGAGTATGAAATCGAAAACGAACTAGAAAAAGTAAAAAGTTTTAAAATATATGCTATTGTTATTATTATGAACATGAAGTCTACTTGAACCCACTGCTTGATCGCAATATTCCGTTCAGTGAAAATTGGTTCAAACGCACGCAAAAGTGCATTTAACTTCATGGAGAATATTTTGAAAAAGAATAAAACCAATTTCGATCATAAATATTTGTTTTTGTTTTTAATTATTAGGCTAGAAATATAAATAGCAACCCTCGCAGTATCACAAAAATTTTTAGGCTATTTTCCAAGTATCACAATACAAGTGAAGCTCACAATATTTGAAGACGGCTCTTTCCTAACAGAGTAATTATAAAAATATTGTTTATTTATAAATAAAATTATGCACGTATAAATCAAATCACTCATTAAAATTAAATAAATTCTATTTCTTGACTGTTGTTGCTTTAATTTACTTCACTTACACACTTTATCACAGAGTTATGGTGCTGACTTGAATTATTACTCGGCTTGGGTACATTAAAAAATGTTCTCACTTTATTCACATTAAGTCGCTTTCAGCATCACAATAAATAAAGGTAAATAATTTTACGAATACGTATAATAAATGTATTTTTTTATTCCATTAAGCTTTTAATAAAAACTGCAAACAATTGTAATAAAAAATGAAGTGAACACAGAGAACAAAAAAACAAAAAGAAACAAACTTAAAAAACACGTTCACAGCTGCGATCTTACAGCTTATTCTGCTCAATAGAAATTCGCGTTTGATTCTTCGATCGCCGTAAAGTGAACTGAATTGATTCTCACCTTTAAAGCAATATTAGAAGCACTGACTTCGAAGATTGCCGCTGCAGAATCTCTTCTCAATGGTGCGGATATAGCTGAACGATGATAATGATGATGATGATGATGATGATGATGATGATGATGATGATGATGATGCTGCTGATGGTTTATGGGTTGGTAGGCCATCTAGAGCCAGTTCTGTCAGTTTCTGTCCGTCTTAAGCTTGATTTACTTCATTTAAAAATGTTTTATTTTCTTTCTTTTCAATTCACTTTGGATACATTCCATTCTTGCTTCTTCACTGTTTTTTACTTAATTTCATTTATTTTTTTTATCTTTCTAAAATTCCATTTCATTTGAAATGGAAAGAGAAAAAAAAAATGCCCCAGGTGGAATTCAGCTCCCATTTATATTCATATAATTCGGCATGTCTTTAATAAAATGTAACCCATCGATTGTATGAATGACTAAGCAAAACAAAAACCAAAAAAAAAAAAAAAAAACAACAGAACTCCATGTTTACCATTAGAAGAGAAAGTTCTGAGCATCGTCTTAAGATGTGTTATTTAAAAGTGGTTTTGAACGAAAATTGCAACTCATAGAGTTGAAACTGAGTTAATAATCAGGAAACACCGTAGTATTTATGGTAATGAAGATGGGTGCGGTAAATTAATAGCTAAAACCGGGAAAAGTGAAAAGATTTCAATGCAAATTGAGGTGGCTGATAAGCCAAGAACAGGGTGAACCAAGTTACACTGATTATATTGAAAAATGCCCAACTAGATCTAACGTTACAGTGAGAAAAATATAGTCTTAATGGCAATCTTAGTAGGATGGCTTCACAAAATACATTTTTTTATAATTCTCAAAAACTTGTTGTACCAATTTGTATGTGGCACTAAAAGCTCAACTATGATCAATAAGACTGAAATCTAAGACAAACCTGTAACTTGTTCTATTTGCATACATGTAAGTGATCGTTTATTTGATCATTAAAGTGTTTGCACTTACTTTGTATGTATTTATAATGCTGCTTTGATCATCAGGTGTGAATATTGCGTTTCTAGAAACCACTCACAATAACAACAACAAAAGCAACCCCATCAACAAGAATTTTTCATGGCGTTGTTATCTAAAGCTTGTTTAAATTACATTTGGAAAATAGTCGATATAGTATTTTAATATTATCATTATTTTTTTTTTATTCTTCGTTTTAGAATTTTAAAGGACTCATTAAAATTTTTTTAATTTCACTCCAAAGCTTAAAAATATTTAAAAAAAAATTAAGTTGGAAGTGGACTTGGGTGTCATAAGTCCTGAGGTCAGAGTGTATCTTTATCCTTGTCCTTATTCTTGTCCCTATCCTTTCCTTTGTTCCCAAACTTGTTCTCATCCTTATCCTCATTCTAATATTTATCCTAATATAATTGTCCCTCTTCTTCTTCTTTCTTAATTTAAAATAAAAAATGAAGTTGGCAGACACACCCATAGGTTTTGACGTGACAGTATATCTTTATCCTTGTCCTAATTCTTGTCCCTACCCTTTCGTACAAGTTCCCAAACTTGTTCTCATCCTTATCCTCATTCTAATATTTAACCTAAGCACTTGTTTTTGTTCAAACTTTTGATTTAATCCATGGCCAAAGTCCCGACCTTTCCTTGTTCGAATCCCTTCCTAATCCTTATCCCACTTATTTTCTCAATCTTTGTCCTAAATCTTGTCCTAGGTGTGTACAAATCTTTGTTAAATTTCATGCCTCATTTTTTGTCCTTATCCCTATCCACATCTTATCCTAAATATTGTTTTAGGTTTGTCTTAATCTTTATTCTTATCTTTACCGTAAGTTCAAAATCGTTCACTCGCGAGCCTTTGTGTTCGTCGACGAGTACCCAATTAAAAATTTCACCGCTCTCAATCCTGAGCGCGTACCATTTGGTGAGACTTTGGTAAATAAGATCTCATTAAGTACACATTGCAAATTGTACGCGCTCATGGACGAGAGCGCAGATAAGACTGTTGCTGCTTCAAGAATGATACAAACAAGATTACGCGTTCCGCAGTCCCGTTATCTAATGCTCTCTTTCTCAATTGAGTGGATGACGTCACACATCACTTCTGCTTGACAAAAACGTCGCAAATCGCTTAGGCAAATTGATGAAATTGAAAATAAATTCTTTTAGTAACGAAAAAAAATTAAGTAAAAATATCTACTCTTCTGTATAAAAATATGAATATTTTCGTATAAGAAAAAAATATGAGTTTTTTAAACTTTTAAGATTTTTATCTCCTAAACCGTTCGAGATCGACAAAATTTAATTGTACCAATAGGTTTAGGAGGTCCATATACATATAAAAATAAGAAAAAAAAATATTTAGTCGTGGGCACCAAAGTAAAATTATTCCAAAGTTTAACAAAGTTTGGCTTGTGATGTCATTCTCTCTCTCTCTCATTTGCGGAACGCGTAATCTTGTTTCTATCATTCTTGTTGCTGCTCATGAGACGGTTTGCGAGCCGCACATGTAAAAAACATGGTAGAGTGGAGGATAGTTTAGCTCTTATTCAGGCAATAATCCATAAAGTTTATAATTTAAATTCATTGCAAGCTTTATGGATTCCATTGACTTTTATGAAAAATATAGATAATTCTATGACTCATAGATACCATCGGGATTATATATCAATAAACTTACATCACTAAAACTTTTAAAAACTCTCTTGCCTTCTTTTAAGTAAGATCCAAAAATAATAAAAATAATAATAAAGATTACGACAACAGAGGCAGAAAAAGTTGCACCGTTCTGCGCAAGACGTTCGGACTTTCGTGACGTAGATAGGAAAAGACACTCTGTTTTTCTGAACTGATTTTCTGTTCGTGCAAGAAGAGACGAAATTTAGTGCGAAATAGTTCCGTGACATTTATTTTTCAGTTACTGTTCTGTTTGTTTATGTTATGCTCAGTGAAAAACAGCTGATTTTGACAATATGTTGATCATGACGTAGGTAGACATGCGCATAACATAATCTTGTATATATTATTTTTGAGTAAGATCCATACACAGTAAACTTTCACAAATTAGAACCACTTTGTTCCACGGGTAGTTCTCATTTCTGAAATGTTCTTATTTCTCGACTTTTTTTCACAAAAATTTGAAAGAACAGAATAAAACCTGTTAAAAAAACGTATGTTAACACAAAAGAATTTTCATTTATTAATATTTAATGTTTTTTAACATAAAACTGATATAACTCCCCTTTTTATATTTATATCAATGAGCAAAGATCACTTATGAATTTAATAAATAAAGCAACGTCCAGAAATGAGGCCATGGGCTCTATCTTCAGAGCGTTCAATATTGAAATGACAGATTTTAATTTCTGGACAGTTCGAATTTGTGAGAGTTCTAATTTGTGAGAGTGTACTGTACAATATAATACCAGTGGAATCAATTAGTCAAATAATCATCAATTTTTTGTCTTCAAAAACCAAAATAGTTCAAGAGAACCACCTAGATATGGTCCTAGGTCACCTAGATCACCCGAGCGAATTATTTTGATGATAATTTGATAATCATAGGTTTTTTAAAAAATAGTCCATTGAACCCATTAAAGTCGCTGTGACTCATGTGGAACTTATACAACATCCCCTTTTTTACAATGCATTACTATGTACGATTCATCAACTATCCGTGGACTCGTATAAGGAACGGCGATGTTAGGGCCATGTTATGCTGGCGGTCATGGGCTTGTCGCGGTCATGCATTCTTGTTGTTTCAATGTAAAAGGGATATTTGAGAGAGTGAGCGAGGGAACAAATTTTGACCACCACGGTCACCAAATGATTCGACAAAAATATGAAATCACGAGATCAAAACAGTGTTGCGTTGTGAAATTATTCACAAAATTTGTCTTTTAGTATTGATAGTTGTACACTTTTAGTACGAAATGCACGAAAGCACTAATGAAACCTGCTTAATAGCAACACTCACCATACTCATACTCGTGATACTTTTTTTGCATAAAGTACTGAAAGTAGCAAAAAGTGTACTAGTGTTCAGGGATCAAATGACCGTCAGTATAACATACTTTCGTCACAGAAAAACGCTCATCAAAAGAAAAAGAGCGTATAAAGTGACGTGATCAGGGATCATTTGACCACCACCATAACAACGCTCTTATGTAGACGGTCACGGGCACGAAGCCGTTGTTTCAATGTAAAAGGGAAATTTGAGGGAGTGAGGGAGGGAATAAATTTTGACCACCGCGGTCACCAAATGATTCGGCTGTCGATACCAAATTACTGGATCAAAACAGTGTTGCGTTATTGAAATATTTGTGTTTTTACATGAAAATACTACACTTTTAGTACGAAATGTATCAAAGTAGTAATGAAACCTGCTTAATAGCCACACTCATCATACTCATACTCGTGATACTTTTTTGCATAAAGTACTAAAAGTAACAAAAAGTGTACTAGTCATCATGGATCAAATGACCGACAGCATAACATATTTTGGGCACGACATTCATCAAACGGAAAAAGAGAGTAAAAATTCGTGCCCGTGCCGTACTAATGACCGTCTCATGACATAACATCGCCCTAAGATTGTTATTTAAAATTTGACTCTCGTTCGTACACGAGCTAAAATGAGTACGGGTTCGCGTGCGTATGTAAATGAGCGAACCTTAAAGTACCCGTACTTTAAAGCGTAAAAAGATTTTGCAACTTACAAATAGATTTATTTCTATCTTTTATATATGTGATTTTAACTACTTTTCTTTTTATCTTCTTCTATGTGTTTTTATTAAGGTAACAAATGAAACAGAATTAAAATATCTACGAAATACGAAAATGTGAAATAACTAACCACAGCTGGACAATATTCAATTTTGTCAAACACCGATTTAAAAAAAAATATATATATTTTTAGTTTGTTGAATAGTGTAAGAATAACGGACAATGAGTATTTTTTACCTTATCTTGCTCAAAGATATTTTTAGCTTTCTGAACTTTGTCATTTTTAGTTTAACTTTTCTTTGGGTTGCTAGCTGTTAAGAGGAGTGCATACTTAAAAATTCATATTTTTTATCCCAATTTTCCTAAGAAGTTAATATGGCTGTCTGTGGCTGTACATTTTTCTTCATAAACTTAACACTATAGGTGTTAACATCTTAAAAAATATTAACTCGTTGTCCGCTTCGTTCCGAAAAGTGTTGAATTTTTTAAAAAACCGTTTAAAACAAAAAAAAACTGGTAAAACCTTCATAAATCCCAAAGTTTTTATGATATTTAATTTAGTACATAAGTTTATCTCGTCTATTTTAATATCAGGTTTAAAAACAAGAAAAATCGGATAAGAACGGCGTCTACCTCCTATATTAAGTGACGTCATCAACATGGTAAAACATTTATAAATCCCATTGTTTTTAAGATATCAATTTGAAACTTGACGCATACATTTTTGTCTTTAAAGTCAATGTTAAAAACTATCAAAATCTGAAACTATTTTTTTTCTTTAAAGTCAATGTTAAAAACTATCAAAATCTGACAAAAACCACTCTTACCTCTTATATGGTATCCGATGACACCAACAATGCATAAAATATTAATACATGGTGCAATTGTTATTGAGAATGCTATTCTTCCTATTGGACAGCTTTCAGAAGAAGCTTTGGAAATGCTTTTGCTCGCGGAGCACTCACATACTATCGACATTGAAAGTGAGTCATCTGAGGAAGACGAATCATTTTCTGATGACCTTATTCCGGCTTGATTCATTAAATCAGGATTGTTTTTTATTCCATTTCTATTGTTTTATTTCTAAATCGATTTTCATTTAATTTGAATATTCAATCAAACATTAAACACTTTTTTCAATAATAATAATTGTTGTAATGATACTTTTTTTAAGGAAATTTTAACAGGAATTATAATTTTAAATGAAAAATATAGGCGCACATAGTTTTTTTTTGACAAAAATTACTTTTTAAACTCAAAAATTGTGAATTTTTTCCAAAATTTCCTGATTTGACCACAAACAATTTATATTTTTCATTAAAATTTCTACTAGTAATGTATATCGTTGGAAAGTCCATGAAAATATCTTTCTAAAATGTCTTTGAACAATGTTCTGCAAAAACTTTCGTTGGTAGAGCAATGTTAGTGAAAAAACCTCCTATAACCTACAAATTAACCCATAGCTTCCCAGGGGGTCAATATAGACCCCCACTTGCCATTCATTTTTTTGCTTGTTTTTGCATTCCCTTTGGTTTAAAATCATAAAATAATTTTGTCAAAATAAATTGTTCTGGATACTCCACTGTGCACCGCTTCAAATAAACTTTAGGAACAACATGGCGTTGTTTAAAACATTTTATGCCAGCTAGTTAAAATACAAGTGTGCTCTCCCAACTATTGCCCCAATGACTCAAACAATTTGATCTAGTATATTTTTTTTTTTTTAGAATCCAACAATTAATTTCATCAAAAAACTCGCTTTACAGTAAGTGATCTTAATTATTTTGCATGACATCCTGCACACTTGAACGATTTTAATTCAATTGAAATGACCCCATACAGGTCACTACAATACCGTACAGAGCACTTGTTCTACAGTTTATATCTGTTGGCAGATCACTTAACTGTGCATACACTGAGCCACTTACTCTACAGAATATAAAACTAGCGACTCGATGACGTAGATCGTTCGACATCGTGATCGTTCAAAGCCTTTAGAAACAAAATTCAAAAGAATCACGCAGACTAGGTCACTGTTACACCGATAAAAGCAAGGCACATGGAGAAACATGGAGAGATCATTAATTCTTCATTCTTCATTCTTCGTTCTTACATTCTCTTGGGGGAAAAAGTAAAAATAAATAAATAGACGTGCATGCATAATTTATAAAAGAAAAAAAAAACAACTAAGAAGAAAGAGTTTGGCTTTGTGGTCGCTGTAAAGTGGGTTTGCGTTTGAAAAACGTGTGGCTGGCCGGCTGTCTCACTAGCTGATTGGGTTGTGAAAGCAAAAGCGTTTTTATTTTATGTATTCTTTAGGCGTTTGTTCCATGATGGTTTATTTTCTTCTGATTTTTTCTTTCTTTCTTCAAACTTTCACAGAATTTTAAATACAGAGCAGAAGAGGCACGAGCAGAATTTATGACGTCAGCTGCAAAAACGATAGTCGTTTAACCAATACGGTCATTACTTTAAAAATTTGTAATCATAGTGCCCGAACACATTCAAGTCCCTACTCTTTAGTTTTAGCTTTAATTAATGAATTCAATTAAGAAATGTTTATCAAAATAATAGCCAAACTTAAGAGATTTTTCATTTGGACTGCCTTCAAATTAACACCCACGCTCCTGAGTGACCAAATGATAAAGTGTAAAATTTTTGACATTGAAGCTGAAGAAAAGGGAAACCTTTACCACACTCAAAGCATTTAAAATACGCTAAAAAATTAATATTGGCAAGGGTTTCCTACTTTTTATTATGTGCTTAGTTATTTCTGGTCAGTGATTTTGAAGAGAGCGGAGTATGGGCGTTCGAAGACTGTAAATAATAAAAGTTAAGTTAGCTGTTGTAAATAACTTTGTAGCTGGGAGCATAAAAAAAAACTGTTAAAGCAGACAAATCAATTTTGAGGGCCATCAATTGAAGGAACCCTTCAAGTAATGGCAAGGAAGTGATGCCATTTTGTAGCTACCAAAAGACAACAAGTTCTTTGCCCACCACCACTTGATGTAATCAAAACAAGCGGATATATTTCTGTTTTTATTATATTTTTTTTTTATTTTATTTGTGTTTATTTTCTTTTTCAAATCGATAATAAAATTAAAAATATACAAACTTTAACTGGAATAGCAATAATTTTGTTGTTTAAAATCACATCGTTCATTAAAAATTCTCATAAAGAATATACTTTAAGATACTCTCTAACAATAAAATATAAGCTTAATGCTAAATATTGAGTAAAAAGTATTTTTTTTTAAAATTAACAGAAAAAACATAAACAAGTTGAAAGCATTTAACAATATATCATATATGTGTATATGACATAAGATGTCATAAATATCTATCTCTTTAGAGTGATAACAACAATTAAAATAAAGGCATATACAATGTAGGTTACATAAATAGTTATTGAATATGTAAAGTTATAATAGAAATAAGTATTGCACTTAGTTGAAATGAGTTCTAGTTAATTAGACTTACACTGAACTATAAAGTATCAAAAATAAATTTTAATATCTTATGAATACTAATTCCAATTCCCGTTTAAATTCTGCTCCCCACTGCGTAATATTAGTAACAAAATTTTACTAAAACAAAAAGTTATATTTTCCTATAGATATATATGTATAAATAAGTGCATTGAAAGTATTGATATATAATGAAATATTACTAATATATGAAGTTATGATCTTAGTCAATTATTTATGGATTATTTCCTAAAAAAACAACAGGTTGTTTTTTGAGAAAATATTTTAATTTTTATTTGAAGCATCTTTAGTTGGCAAATTTCAAAAAGTAAAACTAAGCTGAAGTAGTAGATAGTAAAAGTGCTTTGACATGTCACATAATTTTTAAGTGTGTTTTTTTTTTTTTTTTTGAACAGTGAAACTTATATTTTTCTTAGTTCAATTGAAGTATGTTACGAAATGAAAATCAATGGAGTAAAAAAAAAACAATAGTACAGTTATTTTGTCGAGAGATTTATATGATCATAATTTCAATAAAATATATCTCCTCACTCCTAGTATTACACAACTCTTGTATAATACTTCATAGTCTTCATATCTACTATAATACTCCAAGTATTATACAAGTAAAAATTCCCTAAGATCAACCGAATCTGTACAGCTCGAGGGAAGTTACTTTTAAGAGATATCATAATATTTGTAATAACTTTCAAAACCCAAACATTTTAATATATTTCATCAAAGTTTTCTACCCATAAATTTTGCTATGACCACGCTGGTTAATTAGCAAAAAAATATACCCATTAATACAGACTTTCATGTTTCTTCATCATAGCGGAAAAAAATTTCTATCTGAAGACTTTTGAGTTTATTTTTACGTCAACATAACTTGTTTTTATGAACCAAAGAACTTCGTCATAACACACTAGCATAATTTTACCCGATTTCTGCTCAAAAGCCTTAAATTTTATAGGCTTTTGTTTTTTGCAGTATTTTCTATAAAAATGGTATCGATTTAAAATCAAAATCAGGAAGTTTTAAGGATTTTAATCAATAAACTCTTGTTGATAAAGCTTTCGAAGTCACTGTACTTCAAAAAACTAAAAAAAAAATTTAAGATTTATTTTTCAATATAAGTTAATTAGTTGGAGATATAGCTCTTAGACTAAATTAACTCGTAATAAGGTTAAATTTCTTTTTTTTTGACTTTGCACCGAGAAATTTAGATGTTAAAGCTATACAGACAAGACGATCTTGGTTTGAAAGCTGGGTAGAATAGTGGGGATTAGTTGGAAAGAAGGGGTAGTAAAATAAAACATATCGACGGTTCCTACGAAGACTATCTCTTCTTTAAACGCGATCAAGAAAATAATTTTTTTTAAACTGCGGCGACAAAAATCTGTTTTTACAAAATGCGGCGAAAAAAACCATATCAAAAAATGCGGCGAAGAAAATCGGTTTTTTTAAAATTCGGCGAAGAAAATATCTTCTTATGAAATGCGGCGAAGAAAATCTCTTTTCAGAGTGTGACGTTAACAACGCTGCATTTTTTAAGGAGTGGGAACAATTTTTCTGAAAAAAATTATATTTTCAAATAATTATTTCTATTTATTATTTCATCTTTATAATTCCTTACAGTACTCTATAAAATTATTTTTATATAAAAGTGATTTTTTTCGCCGCATATTGATAAAAGTGATTTTTTTCGAAGCATTTTGATAAAAGTGATTTTTTTCGCCGAATTTGAATAAAGATGTTTTCTTCGCCGCAATTTTCTGTCGGAAGATTTTTTTCGTAAGCATCGTCGATATGTAAAATGTTCAAAGTGAAGCGGAAAGCTTAAGATATGTGAATTTTTATCAGAGGAATGCTTTATGCCTTTACTTTAGTCAAATTAAACTATTAAGTCCAATCCATCAAACTTGAAACCATTGAAAGACTAAATAACAGTATAAAACCAAGCAAACGTGCTAAGCAAGTGCACCACTTGTTCTTTAAAACAATGCATGCAAAATTTTACAGCTTAAATCATTATTTATAAATAAACTCTTTCACAAAATTTATTTCTTTCAGACAACATACAACATTAATACAAAAGAGATGTACTCAAACAGATCTCAGAGATCTTGATAAAATGTAAGTCTAAATACCACAAATTCAAAATTTTAGTTGTATACAATTGGTTCTTTATGTTTGGCCGTCATATTGCTACCCACATATTTTCGATGAAATCTGAATCAGCGTCTACAAATACCCAGTAAACATTATGATTCTTAAAAGACTCTTTTAAAACTCATATAAATGAGTTTTTATGGTCATAATGCGCTCAAAAAAGACTTTTATGAGTAGATTTTCGTAGGTTGTGGGATTCAAAATATGATTCATAATAATGACTGCTTTATGTCTCATTTTCGACTTAAAATGAAGACTCTTTTAAGACTCATATTAAAGACTAATAATAAAGACTCTTTTAACCATCTAATGCATGATTTTTCCGTGCGAAGCGCTCACTTTTACAATTACAACTGACAATAATTACAAAATGCGCTAAGCTAGAAAAAATTTCCTTTATCAAAAATTCTACCCAAACTGCATAGAACCGATATAAAATCTATAATTTGACTTCTGAATTTGGAAAAAAGGTTTGCAGTACGAGATTTAAACACAAACGCAAGTGTGCCTAAAGGCATTGTTATGCAGTAGAGGGTTAAAACTCATATAAATTAGTCTTTTTGAAATCAAAATTAAGACTCTTTTTATTAAGAGCAATATTTAATACTCTTTTCAAGAATCATGTAATGGAATCTTTAAAGACTCACATGAAGTCTCTTAGAACTCATAGAAGTTATTATTTTAACAGTCATAAGTTTCATGTTAAATGCTCTTTAATGGTTTAAAAACTCTTTGTAAACACTTTTTTCTGACATTGAAATGGTGTTAATAAAACCTCAGAGACCCTTATGCGTGAAATTATCGTATGCGCCATTTTCTCCATTTATTTAATAACATTAATAATAAAAATGAAAATATTTCCATATTTTGTCATTTATCGTACTCATAAAACACGCATAAAAAATACTTTTTTAGAGTCTTATTTTTGAGCAATCATTTTGCACTCATATCAAAGATCCGTTTATGAGTCTTTTTATTGCGTACTCACGAAACACGCATAAAAAATACTCTTTTTTGAGTCTTATTTCTGAGCAATCATTTTTTCAATCATATCAAAGACTCCTTTATGAGTCTTTTTATTGTGTACTCATAAAACACGTATAAGAAATACTCTTTTAAGAGTCATTAGGGAGTCATAGGGCGTTCTTGAAATCACCAAACATTTAAAAGTCGCTCGACGTTTGTTAGTTTTGATTTGAAAGTGTCTGATGACACTTCGTGGAAAGTGTTGTCAAGTTCAAAAACATCAAAAAGTTCGAGACAGTGTAGGAATTTCTTAGTTTGTGTAGCAAGTCAAGGGTATCGAGAAATGAAGACTCTTCAAAGACCATAAGGGCCATATCGAGACGTAAACAGCTCGAGGACAGACACTCATTCGGGCACACCGACTTTAAAACAAAGAGTTAAAGTAGCCTCAAATAAAGGACGAAAAAAGATCGAAAAGTAAACCAACAACATGATAGGTTTGGATCCTACAGATGAAGGACCCGTAATGACGTCAAGTCACCCAGCTTCTTTCCTCAAGTTTCTCGATATACTCTCTTGTGCATAGAGGTTCTGGAAATAGTGGTGAAACCATGGATAGGGTTTCATGCATGATTTGATTTTTGAAAGATTAAATGTCCGAAGACCTTTATGATAACAGAACGCCAAACATATAGCCACCTTGTATCCCGGAACGGGAAACTAATAAACATTCCCGTAACACACTTGATTCCCTAAAACCACTTTTTATCAGAGAAACGAGGAATAGGAAGGAGGATCGGGCAAGCAAACGTTTCCGGCAGAGAATTAAAGCAGTTGTTGCTGTTTTTAGAGAATAATTATTATATATATATTTATCCATCTATTTATATTATATTTATCCATCTTTTTTATTTTATAACACTCGTAATTCTGAAACTGTCGTAATACATGCCATGCAAGTTTTTCTCTTCGAAAAGAATAATGTGTGAAATGATCTAATAAGGACAAAATCAAATGGAAATTTTAGTTTCTTATTTTTCTAAACAAAATTTTTGATCCCACTCTCAATTTTAGATCTAAATTCAAATCTATTTTTTTTTTAATGTAAAGCAGCGATGCTCACAAAGATTATTTAAAGAATGCAACAACAAATTCAATAAAAAGCCAACATAAAAGAACAACACGTTGGATCCGTGGTACAGTGTAAACTTACCAACAACAAAAACAACAACATGGTACCTGAACCAGCGATCGCGCCCAAGTTCAAATTGTGAGTTAGACAAAAACTACAATATGCCATATAGGATCGTCCGATGGTGTGTGCAGACAACAGTAAAGTAGTACTCGTTGTTTCTTACGAGTACGGTACAGGGTAGAGATGTAAACTGAATTGGAAGAATTACAGCAAACATTAAAAATAGCAATTGCAGTAGAGAGTAGGAAGAGTTATGCGCTGAGCATCCCTGATGTATAGTGCCAATGTGCTTTTAAAGTGGTATTAATTGTCCACATTCACATTTAAGTTGCAATCGAAATTATGTTTTGAGATATGGTATCCCACGAAAATAAATTTTTTTTAAAATTTTTTTTTTAAAATATAAAATTAACAGAAAATAAAATTGTTTCTTTACCTACTTCAGTTTTTGTGTCATAAACTATTAAGTTTGGGCTACGATCAGGTCAAAAGATCTAGATTTTGTGTGTTTATGAGGAATTCAAGGAACACAAGGAACGCTGTTATATGAGGTATGTTAAAAAAGTAAAGGGAATTTTGAAATTTCGCGGGCTTTATTGGTCCGATTGGCACGATTTTTGCTGTTGTTGTGATGGCAGGCATGTCTAAAATGTAAAGGGTGATTTTTTTGAGGTTATGATTTTCATGCATTAGTATTTGACAGATCACGTGGGATTTCAGACATGGTGTCAAAGAGAAAGATGCTCAGTATGCTTTGACATTTCATCATGAATAGACTTACTAACGAGCAACGCTTGCAAATCATTGAATTTTATTACCAAAATCAGTGTTCGGTTCGAAATGTGTTTCGCGCTTTACGTCCGATTTATGGTCTACATAATCGACCAAGTGAGCAAACAATTAATGCGATTGTGACCAAGTTTCGCACTCAGTTTACTTTATTGGACATTAAACCAACCACACGAATGCGTACAGTGCGTACAGAAGAGAATATTGCGTCTGTTTCTGAGAGTGTTGCTGAAGACCGTGAAATGTCGATTCGTCGCCGTTCGCAGCAATTGGGTTTGTGTTATTCGACCACATGGAAGGTTTTACGCAAAGATCTTGGTGTAAAACCGTATAAAATACAGCTCGTGCAAGAACTGAAGCCGAACGATCTGCCACAACGTCGAATTTTCAGTGAATGGGCCCTAGAAAAGTTGGCAGAAAATCCGCTTTTTTATCGACAAATTTTGTTCAGCGATGAGGCTCATTTCTGGTTGAATGGCTACGTAAATAAGCAAAATTGCCGCATTTGGAGTGAAGAGCAACCAGAAGCCGTTCAAGAACTGGCCATGCATCCCGAAAAATGCACTGTTTGGTGTGGTTTGTACGCTGGTGGAATCATTGGACCGTATTTTTTCAAAGATGCTGTTGGACGCAACGTTACGGTGAATGGTGATCGCTATCGTTCGATGCTAACAAACTTTTTGTTGCCAAAAATGGAAGAACTGAACTTGGTTGACATGTGGTTTCAACAAGATGGCGCTACATGCCACACATCTCGCGATTCTATGGCCATTTTGAGGGAAAACTTCGGAGAACAATTAATCTCAAGAAATGGACCGGTAAGTTGGCCACCAAGATCATGCGATTTGACGCCTTTAGACTATTTTTTGTGGGGCTACGTCAAGTCTAAAGTCTACAGAAATAAGCCAGCAACTATTCCAGCTTTGGAAGACAACATTTCCGAAGAAATTATAAACTTCTAAGACAAATTGGTTGCTTCCTTTCTTGCCATCTGTTGAAATAATAAGAGTTGTTTTCCTATTGTTGGCCATTTTTAATTTTTTTATAAATAATGAATCAGAGAATTTGCATTAAATTTTGTTAAAAAAATGGTATAAAGTACAACAAAGTGAGTTAGGAATGTTAAATGTTTCTTTCGGTGAATCTGCTATGAGTTAAACAAGAGTTTACGAGTGGTACAAGCGTGTTCAAGATGACCGTGAAGACGTTGAAGATGTCGAGTGCATGCCTCGTTCTATCACATCAACAACTGATGAAAACGTAAAAAAAGTTTTGATTATAAATATGAATAATCTCAAGAATTGAGGAATTGATTATGAATAATCACAATTAAAGAAGTTGCTGATGATGTTGGCTTAACAATTGCCTCATGTCATGAAATTTTTTCGAATGTTTGGTTTAACAGCAAATTTGTTCCACAAGTGTTAAATTTTGACCAAATACATAGGCGAATGGAAGTTGCTCAGGTGGCGCTGAATGAAGTCAACAACGATGCAGATCTATGAAAACATATCATAACAGGTGATGGAATATGGGTTTATGGTTATGATATCGCAACTCAGACATAATCGTCCCAGTGGAGGCATTCTGGGTCACCAACACCGAAAAAAGCTCGATAAGTTGGGTGAAATGTCAAGGTAAATGGCTTACTTTATCATGAGTTCTTGTTACAAGGTCAAACAGTCAATAATGGATACTACCTAAAAATTCAACGCCGTTGACGTGAAGCGATCCGAAGAAAAAACCCAGGTTTATGGAAGAATGGATTCATGACTTGTATTACGATAATGCACCTGCTCACACTTCATTGCTTGTTGGGTATTTTTGGCAAAAAACACACTATAATAATGCCCCAGCCATCATATTTGCTACACAGGCCCCGTGTAACTTTTCTAAAAAATAAAAAGAACTTAAAGGACCGTTGTTTTGCAAGCATAGGTGAGATTAAAAGAGAATCGCTGGAAGTGCTCTAGGCTATCCCAAAGATCAAGTTCCAGAAGTATTTTGGGGATTGGCTGAAGCACTAACACAAGTGTCCTTTCAGATGGTTTATAACTGTAAGTATATCTAATTATTTTCTTATCACAAATTGAAAGTGTTATGAAAATCGACAACAATCAAGAATATTGAAAAAAATAATTGGGGGTTGGATTGAATATTTAATTTGTTTTTTTTTTAATATTTACTCGAAAATTCATCTTCAGTTTTTGATGACAGAAAACATTAAAAAAGTTGTTGCAATGGGTATATTTTGTGTTCGCATTTATAAAATGGTGTGAATTCAATTGAATTTTTAACTTAAAATTTTAATGATAAATTCACCATAACACGGGTGTCTGTCTTATATGCCTTTTTGGTTAGGCATAGAAGGATTTTTTGTTTCATCGTGTTATATACCGCGTTACGATGGCGATTAGCGCACTAATGTGAGAAGTGCTATTTTGACGAAATTAAGCTCTTCATGGATTTTCTAAAGCATCATTCATTTTCATCATTGTTGCATCATTGGAAGCTAGAAAACTTGGGATTATGCACTGAGATGTACCTAAAATTAAATTTTTTAAAAAAATCAACATTGTTGAAAATTTAAATTGTGAGCACTTATCACATTTGTGAACATAACCATCGACATCGCCATTATAGAGTCAAAATTATCAAAACTAAGATATATACAATGCTTCTCATAAATTTTTCAGTCAGTCAGTTGTCTGAATTTATTTTTCTTCAAGCCAAACAATAGTTGTTTATCTATAATAATTCGGCGTTTAAGGAAACTGATTGAAAAAAAAAACCTTTTTTTTTGGTTTGATACATTTTAGTTCTGAACACTTCATATCTTCATTTCTACAAGTTCAAGTCAAGTTTCCATAAGTTTCGTCCAATAGCTGTATTTATTGCTTTTTTTTTTTATCTTTGCGATAGTCTTTTCTAATATCATCCAAACATTACGTCAGCCATTTTTGTTTTTTCTTTTTACACTATTTCTGCTACGATTGCTTTAGTTATTTATACAGCTTATTTGTTTTTTCTTTTTTTTTTTTAAATCTCTCAACAAATTCATTAAGTATTGTGCTATATCATGTCCATTGCCACCCACTCCCATACTATACTGCCCCTCAATTACACCCTGTCGCCCTCACAGGTTGATGAAGAAAAGAAAAAAAAAAAAAACAAAAACAAAACAATATCAGCATCTAATTTCTATGATCACTCGCTCTGGTCGCAGCTAGTCTTGATTTCTCCTTCTCACGCAGCTCCTTGATGGCGCCTACTGTGCCGAACATTACCTTCGCCGTGAGTTGAGTTTGTGCGCCCGATGAGGATGATTTGCCGGATATTGATGACGTTGATGACTTGGAGCCAACACCAAGATGGGTTGCACTCGCGGACATGGTCGAGCTCGATTCACGATCAATGCTCGAATTGGCGTTCGCATAGGCATTCGTATAGGAAACGTAGTTGTTGTTAAGGTCGCGACCGCAACTGCATTGATGTGACATGATGTTGACTATTGTAAAAGTGATGATGATGATGATGATGTTGCACGAAAGTCGTTGTTATTTGTGCTGATAAAGATGATCAAATTGCTGATTGTTGTAGTTATTTTCGCACGTCTCGACACAACTGTCGTATATTTTTTGTTTATTGCTTTAATTGTTTAATTTTTTAAATAGATAAAAAAAAATTTCTGGAATTTTTTTGATAATTGTTTTAAGAGCCAATTTAAATAACTTTAAGTGGTTAGCTTGTTAGCTTTTAACGATTTTCAGGTTAAATTGAAAAATTTTTTTTTTCTTTTCTAACTTTCGCGCAAGAGACTCGAGATCGATCAGTAAAAACCCAACCGTTTCAGTGAAATTTTTTCATTCAACTAAACAAAAGTATTTGGAAAATTTTTTAACGTTCTGCGCCCGCAACTGCACGATCGTCTGAGTAGTGAGCACAACAACAACAATAAAATAATAAATAAATATAAACACGAGAGAGCGCAACAACAAGAATGCTCAAAAACTTTCGTCGTGGCTTGCGCAGCTTTAAGTAATGATCGGCTGTTGGGAATTGGATTGGATCGTCGTCGTAGCGGCAGCGACGGAGGCAGTGTCTGTCGTACACACTTTCACAGACTCACTAGAACTAATTTCGAAACTTTTCGTTGTTTTTGTTGGTGGCAAACTCGCGAAGCTTTGGCATCCAATGCTGCTTTGAGCGAGTGAGCCAAAGCGTTGGCGATGCAGTCTTCGGTGGAGCAGCATGCTTTTGAGACGAGTTCTATTTGCAGTGGCGCTGGTGCTGCTGTTGCTACTGCTATTGGTTGCAATCTTGGAGCTCAAATTCGCTTTTCTTGAGCTTTACCAAGTGAGGCAACAGCTGCAGCGTCATTGTCGCTGCTGCTGTTGCTGCTGCTGATGTTGCTGTTGCTGTCGCAGTCGCTGCCTTTAGTGACATTAAGCGGTGCGAAAATTTCTCTTCACTTTTCTTTGAGCGCTGTTTATGGCTTCTTGACCACTGCTCTTGGTTACAAGTTGCATTGATTGTTTTCCAAGTCGAGCTTTGACGATGACTTACATAAAAAATCGTACTGCTCAACGGCACGTTTCTCATTTGTTTTTGTTTTTTCATTTTTTTTTTTTTTTTTAATAAGAAACTTGTTTGCGATCGCAGCTGTAACTGAACGTTGGTATGTGTATCTTTTGACTTTTGAATATGCAAACAGCGACTACCTAAAAGCGTTTTACTTAATGTGAATATTGAAAATAAAGTGATGACTTCCCTTACGTCAACATACATATATCTGTGAGATACTGATTCAAACTATGCGACGTGATATTATCGTTCATTAACAATGTGGCTCGCGACTATTGAGTATTGTCTTGCCGCTTGCTGCTAGTTTGGCTCGTCTATGGTGCGGCTTTGTAAAACGTGCCATGATCGCCGATCACAACTACGACATTCGTCAAGATTCATTCACCTTTCAGCATTTATGCAATTTACATGATTTTTGATTTTTGATTTTTGATTTTTTTTTTGTTTTTTTTTTAACAATAATATTGCAACTATTTTGTCGCAGCATAATTGACGCAATTGGTAGCCTGGAGTCCTAGCAAATACTCGTACTTTTTATTATTAAAATTTATTGTTTGTTTGTTTGTTTCAACAGAAGTGTCAAACCTCAACTGCATGTGTGGTTCAAATCAATTTTGGTGGAAATCTAATTTTGAATTTCTTCTCAAAATAAAAAAGTTCATGTTTGAACCAGGTTGTTGAACCTTATTAATTTACACCTTCGTTTTAAAAAAGTTTACAATAAAGATTTTAGTACAGTGTAAATTTCACACTGAATACAAAGTTTAGAAAATCAAAATGGTGATCTCGGTAAATTATAAACAAACAAATTGTTATGGATTTATTAAAAAATACAAACACTATAAGATACAAAAACTAACAAAAAACCCGGTTCAAGTAAATACAAAAAATTCTGCATGGCGGTGTACAATAACTCTCTTTAAGTTCTCTGATAACACAGTGAAACAAATTGAGTTTTTTTTTTTGTACACATTAAAATCTTCTAATAGGTCGCAAAGAACAGTTTTTAAATTTTTCAGTTTTTTTTTTTAAATTCAAAACAATTTTTACTTTTTAATTAAAATTAAATTTTGAGAAAATCATATCTTTGTGCAATTTTTATTCATGATCATTCAAAACGTAGTAGTTTGAAGGTGATATTAGTCGTAGAGTCAGAGTATTCATTTTATAACGTGTGGTATCAATGACCAATGAAATTATGTAATTTAAATAAATTGGGAAAACACTAGCGTTTTACTTCACGTTTGTGCTCCTTCTCTATTTGTGGCTCGACAAATCCACCAACAGTATTCGTCAAGCATGTGACGGGCGTCCATTCCCATGTAGCGTTGCTACATGTTGGCAATGTCTTGATGAAACCGCTTTCCATGCTCTTCACTAAAATCACCCAAATTGTTCGAAAAAAAATCCAAATGGTTGCTCAAAAAGTGAATTTTTAGTGACATGTTGACTCCCATTTCATGATAAGCATCAATCATTTCAGCCACAATTTCTTTATAATTTTCTGCTCTCTTGTTACAAAAAAAATTCTCAATTACTGCGTTAGTACCCTTCCACGCTCTTTTTTGAACTGGTGTCAATAGCTCCAAGAACTCCACGTTCTTGAGCAGTTTTCTAATTTGGGGCCCAATAAAAATACATACAAAACGATGAGAAATAATATCTAAGTGAAAATAAAATTGAAAATAAAAAACATGCTCACCGTTACCGATTCTTGAAGCGCTCAATTTAGGATTTAATTTTAAGGTACTTTAAAGCATCGCTATTTCAGAGTTTAATATGCAGAGATGGTAAAATAATTTTTGAGATTGGAACTAATGGTATATGGTCGATACTATCATGACCCAATTGTAATGCTATTCGAGTTAGCCATTGATGGTCCGTATAATGCAACTCTCGTTTACGACCTTCCCATAGGCATAAAAAACATTGTTGGTTTGAAAATCCTTTTTTTTTCACAGCAAATTTTCCAGCCATGAACATCATATTTTATTTGGTCAAGTATCAACTTCATTGTTTCATAGTTTTCTACTACATCTGTACCATAAACAACTGGCACGGATGGATACACATTGCCAATGTGCAGTAATACACTGTTGAGGCTTTTGACGGAACCATCAATGAATAAGTGCCACTCATTTGGATATGGCTTTGACCCATGGCTGCGAACAACTCATCAATATCATTTGCATAGGTAATGTTGCTGCCTTCAAGAGTTTCTTCCGCCACCAAATTCCAGTGTTGTAGGCGTGATCCCAAGATTTCTGCACTTCTTTGCGATATATTCGTGTGCCGCACAATATCGTGAAAATCGGCCTGTGTTATAAAGTGGGGTAGATTACAGCTCACTTCGCTTGGAGTTGGAACAAATTCAGAACAGTTAATGTTATCTGCAGTGCTTATAGAATCCGCTTCAAATGCTTCAAATTCGTTAACTTTCTCCTCACTTATCTCCTCTGATGGGGCTTTTGACGTTGGCATATTGAATTAATGTGCGATTGGAATAGTGACGTCAGATGGTATTTGGCAGCGTTTTACAAAAGTAGCATGATTCTTTTGAATGCGAGAATAGAACGATATCATTCAAAACAAGCAACCTCTGGCACGTACCGAAAATTCGAGACAAAATTAATGAGAAAATAGGCCACAAATCCTTTCACAAAACTCTTTGTGATATTCCGTGCTTTACTTGACGGCACAAATAAAGCGCGCAAATAACAAAACTTATTTCAGTTTGGACACAACATTTATCTTGTTTTTTAAATATTTATAAAAATTATTTTTTTCAATAATGTCAAAAAACACCGCTGACACCTATTTGTGCACAGCAATTTTAAAGTTTTTTTAAAGTGAATTAAATTTTTCAATGGAATGTGAAAAAATATTGTCAGTAAATAAACGATAAATATTACGTTAAAAAAAATAAGTTTTGGGTGATCATGAATGAACATTGCACAAAGATACGATTTTTTTCAAAATTTAATTTAAGTTAAATAGTAAAATTTGTTACGAATTTTTTAAAAAAACCGAGGCTGCTGAAAAAAAAGTGAGTATGGCGTTCTTCTAGACTTAGACTCTTCTTTTAGGGATATTGGAAGATTATCATGTGTACATTTTTGTGTTGCACTGTGTAATCACTACTCAAGTAAAATATATTAAAAAAAAATGTGTCTGTACCATGGACACACCCGTAGGTTTTGATACAATCGGTTGCATTTTTGTTCCAATTCTTTCTTTTGTACTTAAACTTTTCTTATTCTTTTATTTGCCTTTATAATTGTTCTACTTGTTATCCACACTCTTGTTTTATTTGACGACCAAATTCCTGACCTTATTCTTCCCAACCTTCCCAATATTATCTTTAATATTGTTGTAAGTGTGCCTAAATGTTGGTCTTAGTGCTTGTCCCAATACTGATGATTCCATGCAAAGTTTTCTCATCATAGCTGCCTTACACCTTGGTATAATGGTTCTAACAATTTTATATTTGTGATAACCTCGTCCATTTTTTGTTGTTGTAAAATATTTATTACAGATCTAGCGTGTAATAATTGCATGCAACAATATCATATTTTTTTGACATCATAATTCAGTTTTTTATTTTTGTTGTAAGGCCAAGAATAAATTCTTTATGGATGACGTTGCATGATTGATGCTTTTTCAATCATGATTTTTTTGTCTATTTTTTACATAAGGGCTAAGAACCAGTCTTTACTGGCAAAGCGCTTTATAATTATTTGTAACAAATTTTAAGTTTCGTTGCTAAAGCAACTTCCTTCATCCCGATGATGTATTTATTTTTTATATTTTTATTTTTCTCACAAAGTCAAGGAATGAACCTTTACTGCCGTATCATTACTTTTATCATAACAACTACACTTATTGAGGAACAATTTTATGCAACGCCGATGCATTTTGTAAAAATGCTTTTTTCAACTTATGTAGAACTCTACATTACCGCGTAGAGTTGCTACGTTGTTACAATAAAAAAAAATTATTAATTTTTTAAATCAATTATTACATGTTCATCCAATTAGTTGATTTACTGAATTTGCACAAAAATTATTATTATTAAATCCCGACTAAAACCGGGTATATAAGCTTATTTTCCCTAAAACTACCTTATTTGGTAGACTAGCCCTGCGAGAATTGTTCTCTTATTTGCATACACAAATACACACACACACACACACACACACCTGATTCATCGTCATTCGGTGAACGAAAGGAAAATGCCACTATTTTAGTATTTTAAACGATCTTGCACAGCTGTTCATGTTAATGGTTCTATTAAATTAACGCAAATCATACAAAGAACTGAAGCGCGCTCTCTTGAAGACCTTAAAAGTTCTCGCACTTTGCGTTCTATACTTATTTCTGTGCTGTTATAAATAAAAACAAAAAAAAAAAACAAAACAAAGCTTTTGAATAAGTTTTCTTATTAGAAACAACAAACATGACCATTGTACAAAATCTTGATGACCACTTTTTCTGGTTTCCTAACTAGCTTGAGTCCGATCATGGCAATTCGCTCATGTGGCAGAGTTCAGTGCGAGACGGACAACCTAGCCTAGCCTACCCTAGCCGCACTTGATCGGCATTGGAAAATTTTTAATTGTTTGGATTTGAAATTTATTTAGTTTTTTTTTTTTCATGTCTTCTCTCTGGGTTTTTCTCCGTCATAGCGCGATCAAGTTGTTGCTTGGGATTGTTATTTGCCGAAAAGTTCGAGTGCTTTTTGTGTTATTCACTTAATTTTGTTGCCGATAATCAGGCGATTCATTGAAAAGCTGCACTCGATTGAGAAGGTACAATAAGTTATGAAGAGCACAAAGTGTTTTATTTTTTTTTTTTTCTAAATGGAAAGTGCATAAAAAGCCTACTAATATTTTTTAATTGTATTTAGTTTGATGTTTGTTTGTAATAAAACTTGTAATACTTTTGCAATAGCTTTATACGATGTATTTGGTATCCATGGAGCACTCACAAGTTGGTCGGTTGGTGATATCATTACGTGGTAGTAGCAACGGATATTCTTAATAAATCCAATTTTTTATATTATATTTTAAACTTCGAAACAAAGAGAGTAGTATTTGTTTGAAAAAAATAAATATCTCGCTCATTACGTGCAATTTCATCAGAATACAAATTTGAATTTCCGACACAGACTATTTTAATAATAAATAACATAACAGTTAATGGCTCGATATAAAGATAATGGTTAATAAAGTAGTTAAAACTAATTGATATAATATAATAATATATAATTAATTTAAATAAATATAAATCTATGCTAATTTAACTACATAACCATATAAAAAAAAATAAAAATAAATACTGTCCATTTCAGCCCTTGAAAGGACTTTGACCTAGCTTCTTATGATCAATTGTGTTGTGCGTGTTATTAAGTTTGTACACAATTAACCGAGAACCGGACCTACATGCTTAACGCCGACTCCGAACGGCGATGAACAGAATGTTCTTGTTCTCGAGAAGCTTTACATGGCATTTTGATTACTCTCTGAGGTTTGCCATTGTCTGCAGAGAGGTGGCGTACGTACAGAAAAATCATTTTTATTCAAATAATTTTCTGTCGCTGCTGTGGTTTGAACCCGGGTCTCCAGGTTCGTTTGACATAGCGGCCACGCACTTTAACCAACTACGCCACGGACGCCACATAACCAAATATTTACTTATAATTTATATTTCGATTTTGGATTTTGTAATGTTGATTCTCAGAAGCGATATATCTTCATGTTTTAATTCTAAAAATCAAAATTTTGAGTTGTGACAGTCGTTTACGAAATGAGCGATATGTTAAATAATGAAACGGTTGACTTCTCAGATTTGGTCGTATTGTACCTGTTAGAATATACACTCATAAAATACAACACTTGGAGACTTTTTCATATCTTATCCAAATTTGTTGATGCTTTATCAACTTTTAAATTAATGCTAACTTTAACCCCTTAACTGTGGGTTAATGCTATCATAGCATTTTTTTATATATATATAATAAAAACAAATTTTATTTTTTTTTAAAACTTTAACAAAACAAAAAAAAAACAAAGTACGGCATCGACCGCTTGCGTGCACAAAGCACTTACGATTCAAAAAGGACAACAAGTAATCGTAGGGGTCGCGAATGCGTACTCTACTAAATATTTTATCGCTCTCGTCCACGAGCTTTTGAAATAAGATCTTATTCCGTATACCTACCAAAACGTATGCGCTCCAAAACGCTGGACAAGAGCCCAGATGAAAGATCAGATGCTCAAGTGACAGTCCCTAAACCGCAATTGCCAATGAAGAGCAAATATAAAATGAGGGAACTATAGAGGATAACTTACCTCTTAGGTGAACTATTGGAAGTTTTATTAAATCTATTGTATCTTATGAAAAATATTGATAATTCTATGACCAATAGGTTACACCGGGATAATGTATCGATAAAGTTGCGTCATTTGAACTTTATGTATTTATTTATTTATTTCGTTAAGCTTAATACAAGCAGTTAAATTACTTAAACTAAAAACTTAAAATTAGGAGTAACACGTGTAACACGGAGTAACACGTGTGGTAAGACTTGAAAGCTTTACTCGAGAATCGAAACACGTACACGATCGAATGCACGAAGTTCTCTCAATCAATTAGCGCTGAAACCTCCAGCGAGACGGTTCGCACCTCTTGGTCGTGTGTTTTGCACTGCACGAAATGTTTGAGGCATATGAAAATGCGTTATTTGCAGAATAATAATAATGATAATGATAGTTACAATGACAATGATAGTGATAATGATAATGATACTGAAAATGATAATGATGATAACAATGATAATTATAACATATTTCTATCTTAATACCTGCACAACAATTTTTGTCAGTGCAGAGAGCAAGAGAGCTACTAACACAAGCACAAACTTCGAAAATTAAAGTAGCATGCGTGTGAACACCACTGATATATACCATTTCCTAGTTGTATATCTTAGTTGTTAGAAGTCATTAGAGAGGTGGAATGAGTGTCGTTGGAGTTAAGAAGGGTATTTTGGAGTCGAGATCTGTTCAGATGAAAATCGAATTCACTGATCAAATTATTGATTACACGAAGCATCCTGGTTATTGGTTCGCTGCATCCATAGTAGAGGTGGGTAATAGCACAATTTTTGGTGTGCTGACTCACTAGCACATGTGCACCCTTAGGAGTTAGCACACTGTGCTAGCACAATTGTGTCACAGTCGAAAAAAGCACTTCGCAGTCGAAAAGCAAAAGCAGTCGAATATTCGTCCCATAAGAAATACATGCAAATCAGCTGCGACCACAGCAACCGCATATGTCTCATTTACTCTTTCGTGTTTACGTAAAAAGACGAAGGTTGCTTCACACGCGTGTGTAGTACGGGGTTAACACTGATGTAAATGAAAACTGACAGTTGGCGCTCGGTTCTTGTTGCACTCAATGCGGATAGGCTATAAAACAAATTGCATATTGTCAATTATAGCAAGTGAGCCAAAGTGAAACAAAAACCAACTTTACTGGGTGTGCCACTATGTGTGTCAACGTAGTGTACTAGCACACATGCTCACTACTGAGTGTCACACAATACATAATAGACACTTTAAGCGCAAACATGCTGATCTTCATCGTGACTCACTATGTGACTCAATGTAGTGTGCTAGCACACATGGCACACTGCATAGAGTCAGCACAGTGCCATAGCACAGCACTGAGTTACCCACCTCTAATCCATAGTCGGTGCGAGGAAAGTTAAGGTGGAAGAGAGGTATAGACCTATGGTTGGGTGGGTTGGTATTAAATGATAATAAGTGAAGCAGTGCTGGGCAGTTAGTGGTTCCGCATACTAGTTGATGAATGAAGAGCACATCGGCAACTTCCCTTCGTTTTTCAAGAGTCTGCATGTTAATCAACTTCAGATGGTCGGCATAAGGGGGTAAGTTGAAACTGTCAGACCTGGGAAGACCACGAAGTGTGAAACGAATAAATCTTCCTTGAACGGCTTCGATTCGCGTTGAATGGGTGTTGCGGATGGGAGACCAAACTGGGCTGACGTATTCTAGGATGGGTCTAACAAAGGTAAGAAAGAGAGATTTTGTGACGTAGGGATTGGAGAACTCTCTGGACCATTGTTTCACGAAACCAAGTGCAGAGTTCGCTCTACTAATGATATTATCAATGTGAGGCCTAAAGTTAAGTTCCTTGTCGCAAATAACACCTAAGTCCCGTAAATATCTTACAGAGGGAACTGGCTATCCGAGTGTGTAATAAGTTCTCGGGGGGAGTTGGAGTCACTTACGACATTAGCTTAACATTACCTGACATTGAGTTCCAGAAGATTTTTTTGGCACCAAGTGAAAAAGCTGACAAGATTGTCTTGAAGATTTCGAGAATCGGTGCTGGTTTGTATGCGCCGATATATTTTTATATCATCAGCGTACACATAAATATTGGATTCTTTGATGATACCGTCTACATCAGAATTTGTTAGGACGAATAGCAAAGGACCAAGGTGACTGACTTGTGAGACACCAGAGAAAACTGTAAAAGATTCTGACTTGGAAAATCTAAAGATGACATTATATTGGCGTTCTTCCAGATAGGATTTAATCAATGTCATAAACATTGCTTAAGAAGGATGATAGTGTGCGGAACTTTGTCAAAAGCTTTACTGAAGTCGGTAGAAACAGCGTCAACTTCATAACCGCTTTGTAACAAACATAAAGTGTTTGAAACAAATTCTGTGAGGTTAGTGGTAGTCGATTTAACCTTGAGGCAGCCATATTGACTAAAATGAAAGATAGATTTTCAATGGAAGAAGAGAATGTCGTAGATAATTCTTTCAAAAATTTTGGGAGTACAGGACAGTTTTGCAATAGGTCTGTAAATTGAAATTTAATTTCTAGGACTTTTTTTATGCAAAGGTATTATGAACGAAAGGCTCCTTGAAAGGCACTCTTGCCTTCTTGTTAATAATTTTTTTCTCCAAGAAGTCCTCAAAATCCAAAATAAGTTCAAAAGAATCACCTATTCCCATAAATAGTTGTGAGCGTATCGTTTTTCACTGAACTCATAAAAGTTCCTGTGAATCATTTGGAAGCTGCAATACGCTCCCTTGTTATTTTTGTTATTAATTGCCATGGATGGCTCATGAACTGCCTCATGAGCCTCAATCGTTTCATTTGCGCAGAACAAATACTCTTTACCTCCTCGTACATCATGATATCATAATTACAAGATAGGAGTGACAACTGGCTATTTTCTCATAAGCTACGTCCCTGCCTGTATAATTTACTTTCTATTTTCTTTTTTACTTTTTTCGTTCTCTAATTTATACTATATTTTAAAGTTGCTACAAGACGAAAGAACTATCACTCCTACCTGGAATAATTGTATCATGTCGTACATGAACAAGTACGATTGCTCTTAAGAATTGTATATCATACGTGGGCGTGAGACGCTTTAAAAGGTACACATGAAAGTGTTTTAAAAGGAGCTATTTACGGACTCAATGCGTGCATGAGTGGAACTTTCCGTACCCTGAAAAAGCCACTACTCCATTTATAAAATTAATCCTGATAGTGACAGGTTGAATTTGAATAGTTGGTTAGTTAACTAAGATTCGGAATCCATCAGTTATATAAATTAATACGATAGAAAAAAGAAATTCCAATAATATTCAATTTTTTTGCGGAGCAGTCAAATTAACTTCAGGAGAAGACAAATACAGTGGAGAATAGTCAAATTGAATTTAGAAACCCTAAATAATTGTCCAGATTAGCTATTTCATTAAGGATATTATTAAGAAAAAAATTAATAGAGAATCAGGAATAACAAAAAGTAACATCAATGAAAAAGTCTTTCGAAATTCGAAACAGGTCAGATATTTAAGAAAAAAATCTAAATGTCTCTCTTTCTCTCTCTATGAATTTTTAATATTGAATTACAATTGACTCTCCGAAATCTGTTAAATGGTTTTTGTACTCATTTGACCTTTTCTTAATTCCGCTTGACTTACTTGCTTCATTACATTGAATATAAGAAAAGTCAAAGTATTTTAGTAAAAGTTTTGGGTGAACATGATCTAGAAGAGAAAACGTTTCGGAAGTGGTTTGTAAGTTTTAAAAGTGATGCTTGCGACTTGGAAGACCAAAAAACATGAAGAGACGAAAAAGTGCAAATATGTAAATTGCTCAGTGAAGTACAAAACCACACACTTTAAGAAGTGTTTGAATTGGGATAGTCACGGGAGTTTAATTGTCACGGGTAGGAAAAAGCCTAGTTAATAATACAAAAGCAAGAAACTTGAGTCGCTTATAAATTAAAAACGAGGCACATTGAAGGACATTTTTTCATATGTAAACTGCCACATCAACGGGAGAAGAAGACGGGATTTTTGCAATAACTACGATAATCCTCAATGCAGGAAGCCATGGGTAAAGCTCGAATAACAATTAATGATTCCAAACTCATGTTCTGCAATTAGTGAGATCTGCTATGATTCTGTTCACTCCGAATGATACCATTCCTAGGGATCTCTACCAAGTACAGTGAATGGCGGCATACTTCAAAAGATACGACAAAGTAGTTTTGCAGCACAAGTCTCCCGCATGTTCTCACGTTCGTTCATCCGTACGTCACACCAAAGATCAAAACAAACATGAAAACGGTCAAATCAGAAGTCTTATCCCAGCCGATATATTTTTCAGATATTTCCCCTTCTGATAACCACATATTTTGGTCGATGGCCTGACGTGACATGAACTCAGTACTATCAGAAGCTATAGTGGATTCCATTCAACGACAATTCCTTCTTACATTTAAAAGAAACGATATTTTTCTGAAGAAAACTTTACGAATTAATTCCAACACTCAATTCTAACCAAAAATGTAAGCAGTTATTTTGAACAATCAACCAAATAAAAATCGACCAAATATTTTTTAATTCCTAAATTCAATAGACCACCTAGAATGAATAAAGAATTGCACTTTGCCCCTAACCTGCCCAACAAAATAATTGAAAAAGAGAAGAAATAAAATCATATAGTGGCTATTAAAGCTGTTTAAATGGAGGGAACTCAAAGTGTTTCCACAAAAGATGGAGAGAGAATATGTATGAGCGAGTGAGCAAGAGGAATCGATTTGAAATTCCTCCACGCAAGAAGCAAGTGAAGGCAACATGTGCTTATGTTTAGCTATTTGTGCTTTAGCAGTAAAATCGAGAAGACCTACTTCTGGTTCCTACGGCTGGTTGGCTTGAAGCGCTCCAAAAGTGTGTCAGTCAGTCAGTAAGTCAGTCAGTCAGTTAGCCAGCTAGCTAGCTAGCTAGCCAGCCAGTCAGACTCGGACGCATACTCATGGTACCGATATAAGTACGAACTTGCGAAGAGCTTTGCAGTCTACTAATGCTGCTTTGGTTGTCGGCGAAAACCGACGGACTGAAAGAATGTTGGCTGCGCTTGTTCGGCCTCAGTCGTAAGCTTATGTCTTCGCTACTGCGCAAGAGGTGCACCCATATACAAAATACATGGAAGTTGAACGTAAGAGAACCATTAGCATTACTAACAAAATATGCCCTGCAACACAGTAAAATATGCGAGAGAATGTAAATATTTGTATAATTTTGACAGCTATGGTTCAGGAGAGAAATAAAACTCTCCGTCGTACAGTTCAATTCAATAAACTTGCTAGTTTGGAGAGTTTAAGTTGCTTACTTCACATACAAGCAAAAGTTTTAAAAAAATTTTAATTTTTCCGAATTTTCTTCAATATCTCTTTGTTTAGTTCGTTTTAACTCAAATTAATGACTTCATTTGTTAAGTCCCTTGACCATGCATTAAAGAAATTTCTTCTGATGAACGAAGGAAAATAGAAACTACGCTAAAAAGGCGTATCGTAGAGTATGTGGAGTAAATATGAATTTAGTCCCGGATATACCCAATCCGACATATATATGGCGGTTGTTGTTTAAAAATAATGACTATGGTAGAAAGTACTAACCTCATAATGTATAAGTTTAAAGTTTGACAACGCTACGTTTTGCAGTATTTGTTTGGCAGCCATCGATAGTGAACGCTATCAATGAATTTGTAAATATGGAAAAATAATCAAATAATCATTATTCTCATTCGTCATCGTAAACAACACTTTTATTTGAAAGGTATTAGTCCAAGCAATATAAAAGCGGAGCTAGATTCTACCCTGTGGGCGTCTGCTCCTTCCTTTACAACAGTAAAATATTGGGAAGAAGAGTTAAAACGAGGCCGTATGAGCTATCATTATGGTGATAGCAGTAGTCTCATCTACCCAATGAGGAGGCTACGCCAGAAATGGTGAAAAAATTCCACAAAATGGTATTGGCTACCCGTCGACTGAAAGTGCGCGATATAGCAGACATGATAGGCATTTTTAAAAGTGCTGTATATCGCATATTCACTGAAAATTTTAACAAGAGAAAGCTGTCCGCAATAAGGGTGCCGCGATTACTCTAAGTGGAACAAAAACGGCGTCATGAGGTTGTTTCAATCGAGTGTTTGGTTGAGATGAAGGAACAGTCAAAACAATGGGCTTAAAGGGGAGAATCGGCTCCAAAGAAGGCGAAGACAGATCCATCTGAAGGTCGTAAGTATTTTTATAAATGAAATGAATTTTTTTATTTTTCATACATTCCTTTTTGTATTGTTGCTTAGATACCAAAACTCTTAACGATATCTAAAGTACGTTCGTCAAAAAGCCAAATGCAAATCAAGGTTCCTTGACTTTTTTATATTTTTGTTTCTGTTTTTCTCTCATTTGATCTGATGTTTCATATTATACTCATATATTCTTTTCAAGAAACAAAAAACAAAAAAACAAAAATCCAATTAAGACCATTTGCAAAAATTTTATAGCTGCCAGTACTGAATTCACATTCATTCGCAGTTCACATACAAACAAATATAATAAAACGCTCAGATCTCTAAACAAGTCAAATTCGTGATCAGCTACGACGGCTATAGAAGAAACATAAAAATAAAACATTTAATAAAACCAAAAACATGATTTTGAGATTCTTTTTAGTAGGTTAACCATGCGTTATCGCAGACATGAAAATTTATTCATTCATACTCGATGACTTTTTTTTTGGGTTAGGTGTGAATCGGGCAGAACCAGTTGCACCAAACAACAACAAAAAATGCGAATAACAGTAGCGCTGATGGTGCTATAAGCGAGATTTTTAAAGTGCTACCCAAGTTCTAGATCACATTTGCAACAGACGTCAACTGAATGAATGTTTCGAACAGAGTGTGTTTTGCGAACTGCAGATGTACATCTGCACCCAACGTAAAAGTATGGAAACTTTTTTTAAGTTAATTATTTAATGCCGTACAAATAAAAGTAGCACATTTTTATTCGCGTGATGCGTACCTCGCATACTTCTTCCAATTCTTTTCAAATTTAGCGGTCGAAAATGTTGAGAATAGTTAACTGTATCTCATTAAAATAACTTCTTTCAAAAACAAAAAAAAAATATATATGGGATCTTTTTTATCAAATCGGCCAGCAATTTTTCTAAAAAGAACCCTTATCAGCACGAAGTGAGGCCAAAAAATATTTAATCTTCAAACTTAAGCGATTTGAAATTCAAAAATAAGGCACTTTAGGGAAAAATTTTCTAAAACAAAAAGTACTTAGAATTTGTCAAAATTTAAACACAAATTAAAAAAAAACAATACTGATATTTTTGAATTCTGCGAAAAAATGGCCAAACTCAAAAATTTATAAATGTCAAAATGTTTTTTTGGATTTATCTTTTTCGTTTTCGAATTTTTGTTTTATTTTTTTGATTTTTTATTTTTGGTTTTTGTTTTTGTTTTCGTTTTCGTTTTCGTTTTCGTTTTCGTTTTCGTTTTCGTTTTCGTTTTCGTTTTCGTTTTCGTTTTCGTTTTCGTTTTCGTTTTCGTTTTCGTTTTCGTTTTCGTTTTCGTTTTCGTTTTCGTTTTCGTTTTCGTTTTCGTTTTCGTTTTCGTTTTCGTTTTCGTTTTCGTTTTCGTTTTCGTTTTCGTTTTCGTTTTCGTTTTCGTTTTCGTTTTCGTTTTCGTTTTCGTTTTCGTTTTCGTTTTCGTTTTCGTTTTCGTTTTCGTTTTCGTTTTCGTTTTCGTTTTCGTTTTCGTTTTCGTTTTCGTTTTCGTTTTCGTTTTCGTTTTCGTTTTCGTTTTCGTTTTCGTTTTCGTTTTCGTTTTCGTTTTCGTTTTCGTTTTCGTTTTCGTTTTCGTTTTCGTTTTCGTTTTCGTTTTCGTTTTCGTTTTCGTTTTCGTTTTCGTTTTCGTTTTCGTTTTCGTTTTCGTTTTCGTTTTCGTTTTCGTTTTCGTTTTCGTTTTCGTTTTCGTTTTCGTTTTCGTTTTCGTTTTCGTTTTCGTTTTCGTTTTCGTTTTCGTTTTCGTTTTCGTTTTCGTTTTCGTTTTCGTTTTCGTTTTCGTTTTCGTTTTCGTTTTCGTTTTCGTTTTCGTTTTCGTTTTCGTTTTCGTTTTCGTTTTCGTTTTCGTTTTCGTTTTCGTTTTCGTTTTCGTTTTCGTTTTCGTTTTCGTTTTCGTTTTCGTTTTCGTTTTCGTTTTCGTTTTCGTTTTCGTTTTCGTTTTCGTTTTCGTTTTCGTTTTCGTTTTCGTTTTCGTTTTCGTTTTCGTTTTCGTTTTCGTTTTCGTTTTCGTTTTCGTTTTCGTTTTCGTTTTCGTTTTCGTTTTCGTTTTCGTTTTCGTTTTCGTTTTCGTTTTCGTTTTCGTTTTCGTTTTCGTTTTCGTTTTCGTTTTCGTTTTCGTTTTCGTTTTCGTTTTCGTTTTCGTTTTCGTTTTCGTTTTCGTTTTCGTTTTCGTTTTCGTTTTCGTTTTCGTTTTCGTTTTCGTTTTCGTTTTCGTTTTCGTTTTCGTTTTCGTTTTCGTTTTCGTTTTCGTTTTCGTTTTCGTTTTCGTTTTCGTTTTCGTTTTCGTTTTCGTTTTCGTTTTCGTTTTCGTTTTCGTTTTCGTTTTCGTTTTCGTTTTCGTTTTCGTTTTCGTTTTCGTTTTCGTTTTCGTTTTCGTTTTCGTTTTCGTTTTCGTTTTCGTTTTCGTTTTCGTTTTCGTTTTCGTTTTTGTTTTTGTTTTTGTTTTTGTTTTTGTTTTTGTTTTTGTTTTTGTTTTTGTTTTTGTTTTTGTTTTTGTTTTTGTTTTTGTTTTTGTTTTTGTTTTTGTTTTTGTTTTTGTTTTTGTTTTTGTTTTTGTTTTTGTTTTTGTTTTTGTTTTTGTTTTTGTTTTTGTTTTTGTTTTTGTTTTTGTTTTTGTTTTTGTTTTTGTTTTTGTTTTTGTTTTTGTTTTTGTTTTTGTTTTTGTTTTTGTTTTTGTTTTTGTTTTTGTTTTTGTTTTTGTTTTTGTTTTTGTTTTTGTTTTTGTTTTTGTTTTTGTTTTTGTTTTTGTTTTTGTTTTTGTTTTTGTTTTTGTTTTTGTTTTTGTTTTTGTTTTTGTTTTTGTTTTTGTTTTTGTTTTTGTTTTTGTTTTTGTTTTTGTTTTTGTTTTTGTTTTTGTTTTTGTTTTTGTTTTTGTTTTTGTTTTTGTTTTTGTTTTTGTTTTTGTTTTTGTTTTTGTTTTTGTTTTTGTTTTTGTTTTTGTTTTTGTTTTTGTTTTTGTTTTTGTTTTTGTTTTTGTTTTTGTTTTTGTTTTTGTTTTTGTTTTTGTTTTTGTTTTTGTTTTTGTTTTTGTTTTTGTTTTTGTTTTTGTTTTTGTTTTTGTTTTTGTTTTTGTTTTTGTTTTTGTTTTTGTTTTTGTTTTTGTTTTTGTTTTTGTTTTTGTTTTTGTTTTTGTTTTTGTTTTTGTTTTTTAATATGGTTTTGTCCCATTTTCAAATTTAAGATGGTGTTCTCCTTGTTTTTGCTTACGTCCTTAAAAAATTCTTGCACGTTTCATGTAAATTTATTTTTCAATAAATACATTTGTTAAATTCTACTACATTGCTAAACTTAACAAATTTGTTAAGTCCTGTCATCATTTTGTATGGGAAAAACTTTGCGGCTTATTAGCAAGTTGACAAGCTCAGCACCTTGTTTTTTTTTGAGCAGATACCATTTGTTAAGTCGGAAACAAAAAATTTATTAAGTGCAGTGATGAATAGTTTTGGAAATGAGTTTAAATAAGTATTAAATTATTTTTGATTTGGAGCTTCAAAAACTGTCCTTTATTAATAAAAAATAAAAATTTTAGAAATGGTATAGATAAAAAAAATTTCAAAGCTCAGAAGAGTAGCAAATGTATCAAAAATGTTGAAGCACTTGTGATATAAAAATTAAAATATACTTTTGGTTACTGAATAATTGTTACCCGATCAATTAAAAGCACAGATCTATTGCTGCATTGAAAATTGTCAAACTAACAAAATGTCTTAGCAGGTGTGTTCACATCAACAGCTGCCAACTTTAACAATTTAGCAACTTAGCAGGACTAAACAAATTTTACTGAATACCTTTAATGTATTGTTATCTTGTAATTTTTCGAATATTCAATTTACATCCGAACAAAATAACGACTAGAACAGAGGCATACCCCGAACAATACCAACAATAACATTAACAACAACAACAAAAATTAATCCGTGGAGAGTTTTTGCTTCAGTGTGTTACTTTGTTGTTTGTGTGTTTTATGCAGACCTTTGCGGATAATCGTCATAAAACTGTTAGATAATTTTTTGATGAGATTTATGATCGATAGGTTGCAATTATTTTAATGTCATTCAAGTGTTCATAGCGTATGTGAGGTGAGACCAACTGACGGCATATCGAGTTGAGAAACATATGGACTTTATTTTGAACTGTTCTCGATGCAGCATTTTTGTGGACATAGAGTATGCGTTAAGCAAAAATCCATGGAGGACTGTAGAGATTAACACGTTTATAATGGTGGTTGTTTAACTAAATTCCAGGAATAACCTTCGCTTATACGCGGTACACATTTTGCTTTGAATGCTTTATACTAACTTCATCATGATGAGGTGGTGGTGGTGGTGGTGGTAGGGATACTTCCTCAGTTCTTACGTCATGTGGCTTATAGTATGTTGTTACCAATAACCACATCAATTAGTTTTACGACACACAGAATCTCCATGCCCACAAGAGCAATTATAACGCTTTAGTTTGAAATAAATACAAATATTATATTCATACTTGTTTGTTTATTGAGGTGAATTTTTCTTATTCTTATTTTGTTTTTCATTTTAATGATTGGCTATTAATGCGTAACTTCATGAAGTAGTGGTGCGTTATTTGAATTATTGCCAATCGTTATTGCAATTTTAATTGTTATGATTGTGGCATTTATGTTGGCCACTTTGTTATTTTGATTGATTTTAATTGAATTTTCACTCTAAGCTTGAAACACAGTTGGACTCCAATGGTAGCAATTACTTATTTGCAACAAATGCATGTTATTAAAAAAGCCGCAAAATTTATTAAGAGAAAGTCATAAGACGACGCTCAACAATAAATTTCAAAAGAAACCTACTTTTTCAGAAAAAAGCTTTTGTAATAAAAAAATCCTTTATTCATTCTACTTGTTAAGTTTTAAGAAATTTAAGAATTTAACTAAGCTTTTTTAGTCCTGTTTTAAATATCAGTTAAAAGCTTTCACTAAATTATGATTTTGTTTCGACACCAAGATATCATTGAATTCTGCTGTTAAGAGTATCAAAAAACTTTTTTAAGCCTTATTTTGCCTAATTTAGTACCATTTTATAAGACAAGACATTCAACTCAGCTTCATTTAATGCCATTCATTTAATGTTAGTGGTTTTAAATAGAATTCATTAGAGGTGTTAACATAACTTCTCATTTCGTCCAGTTCTTAAGATTAAAAAGAAATCTCTTAATCGATAATAAGGAAATGTTGGTACTGCTTTTACGTCGCAGAAGGACACCTGCTAGGAACACAGACAAGGTCATAGCAATAAATTTCATAGCTAAATACCATTATCAAAGCTATGCCCTATGCTCACAATTAGAGAAACAATGAAAACAAGGATGTGTTTTATAAAGGATATAAACAGCGAAAGGATAGCTAGAAAATTAATTTTGGAACCGACGTGTTTGTTACAGATACTACAGAATTTGGAGTCTTTAGTTACAATCATAATAGGTGTCCGCAAAAAAATGATAGGTAAACCTATCAAACCTCAACAAATTAAAATTTGTCTCTTAATCATTCCTAGAGGAGTCCTGGAGGGTTCTAGAAGAGCTTTGTTAAGAGAAAATGGTCCGTAAAGTATTTTTACTCTCGAAATATTTTTGTTTTACATGTTTGATGGCCAAAATATTAAATTTTCTGAACGTTTGAAGGGCAACATTTAGAAAAAAAGATTAGGAAAAGAAATGGTACAAGGATAATGAAAGGGATTGGACCAAGGATGATGTAATTTGGGCATGAACTAAATTAAGAATTTTGAAAGGAAATAGAAGAATTGTTTGGACAAATATAAGAACCAGTATAAGGATGGGGACAAGTTTGGGAACAAATGAAATAATAGAGACAAGAGTTAGGACAAGTATTAATATACGCTGTCATATCAAAACCTAACCACAGTCAACTACGTTTTTTCTTTCTTTTGTCAGAAAAAACTTCATATAAAATATAACTTAAACATTATGGAATTTTATTTCGAAAACTTTGTATTATTATACCAAGTGAACCAAAACTAATGTTTTAGAATTCATTTATGAACCTTTTCGGGTAGAAACGTTAATTTTCGGCACTCATAAATGAACCTTTATTGTGTCATTAGTCGAACTAAAATGCCTCTCAAAAATTAACCATATTTTGTTCAGAAATAAGTTAAAAAAAAAAAAAATTAATTAAGAATGAGTTAAGAAAAGAATAAGAAGTTATTTTTCAGCACTTGGGATTGAATCCTTCTTGAAACAATCGTCGGACGAAATTTGCCTCTCAGAAACGAACCTTTTCTTCTTCGGAAATGAGTTAAAAAATGAACCATAGAAAAATTCTTTTTTGCTACTCGGAAATGAACGCTTTTTGTATCAATCGCCGGACTGAATTACCTTTCGAAAACGAACCTTTTTTAACCGACTTCAAAAAGGAGGAGGTTCTCAAGTTCTTTGGTTTGTCCGCTTTTTTTGTTTTGTTTTTTTTTAAATGCATGTACATCGATAACTCCTAAAGCACTTGCCCGATTTCCGTAATTTTTTTTCAACTAATAGATACCATGAACGCGGAGGTCCTTTTTCAAAAAAGTGGGCGATATTCGACAAAGGGGCGTGTCAATATAAGAAAAACACAATATTTCAGTTAATATTGACACTAGGGTACTGAAATTTACAATAAAAATAACGGGGGTAGGCACAATTATAACACATTACGGTCAATAAAGTGGGCGTTATTTGACAAAGGGGTGTGGTCATATTAAAAAACGCTGTATCTCAAATAGTATTGACACTAGGGTACTGAAATTTAGTACAGGAGTAGAAACGATTTTTAAAAATTACTGTAAATAAAGTGGGCGTTATTCGACAAAGGGGCGTGTCAATATTATAAAAATACTATATCTTAGTTAATATTGACACTAAAGTACACATATTTGGTATGCAGGTAGGTGGGTAGGTAGAATCATTAAAAAAGTGAGATTATACACAGGGTGTGGCACTTTAAGGAAAGTACTATATTACGGTTAATATTGATACTTGGAAACTGAAATTTGGCACAGGGCTAGGTAGAATCATTATAAGGTACGGTAAATAAAGTGGGCGGGATTAGAGAAAGGGCGTGGCACTAAAAATTGTAAAGAAACAGAAATGGAAAATACCCAACAAACTTTCAGGAATTAATAAAACAAAGTTTTTAAGAACAAAGTTTCATGTTTGAAATTTTCCTCAAGAATACTATTACATAAAATATTTCATATTCTCTAAAAAGGAAGAAATAAAAACTTTTTAACAAAAAAAAAAACCGACTTCAAAATCACTACAAAGTAAAAAATAATTTTGTATAACTTTTCCTATGTATTATAATATTGGAAATCTTATTATTTTCATTTTTTCTATTTTGTTTTATTATCATCAATATATTAATTGCTTTATGAACATAAAAGCTTTGAAGTCGGCGGAGAAAATGTAGAGTCTACAAGATAGATAAATTTCATAAAATAAAATATTCGCTTCGAAAAATTCGAAACGAATGCGAGTCCGCTCTGTGGTTTATTGGGTACTGATATGATAAAAAATTATTATTTTTTGAACTCATTTCAGAATTCCAAAAAGAAACATTTTTTTATCCATTTATAAACTCTTTTAACTCTTTTATAAACAAAAATGGTTCTTTTACGAGGAGTTTTTACCTACTAAAATTATAAAAAACATATTATTTTTCGAATCAAAATAAGATTTTTATGAATTTCACAAAAGAAGTACAGTTTTTATTTATGGGAAAAGTTTTCACGAATTTAATCTTCTATAGAAAGCACTTTTAAGCGACAAAATAAAAAATCAAATATTAAAAAAAAAAATTCTACCCAAAAACGTTCGCAAAACTCTCACTTTAAGCAAAACCTTCGCATATGGTTCAGTGGGTAAGTTCTTGACAACTTTTCAGAAATTCGTTTTTTTTTTTGTTTTTTGTGAAATAAAATCCTTGCATATAATTTATAAATGCTTCATCCACTTTTGATGTGGAAAAGTGGTTTCGGTATCGTATCCATTTGTGGATTAGTGCGCAAATGGCTGATATTGTACAGTTTATCAGATCATTTCCCACGCAATAATTTTATTATTGCGAATTCGATAACTATTGACTTAATTTATTGATCACCTGAAATGTGTCACCTAGTAATGACGTCAAGCTTATTTTTTGGTTATAAATTATAACTTTTATCTATTTATGTAACAGTAAAATGGAAATGTGAATACGTTTTAGAAAGGGCATTTTAGCAATGTACAGTAGATACCTACTGTACCATATAAAATGCTAGTTATCTCCAATGAACATATTTTTACATTTTACATCAATATCTACAAGGCACGTTGCCAAGTGTTGGGGGGAGGGGGGGGGGGGGGGTGGTGTCAGTGTTCTTGGTGGTTCATAAGGTTCCAAAGAGTTAGCATATAAAAAATTAAAACATATTAAGCTAGAGATAATCTTTAAGAATAAAAATTTTGATATGTATTGAGAGCAGAAAACCTCTCTCAATCATCTTAACATAAAATAAACTTTAACTTTTGCTGTAAACAGCAAAAATAACAACACCTTCAATATGCTCTGATAGCAGTAAACCGCTGTGATCGAATTTCGAAGATGCACATGAATTAAGGCTATGCCTAAAAGTATGTTACGATCTAGGTTGTTAACCTTAGTACAGTACGCATCAAAAAGTAGATAAAAACTCAGTTACAAAAATTCCAGCGTTCTCTGCCAAAAACAAATTCCGGGTAACTTTCTCGGCATATTGGCAGTATATGTAGAACCTAAGTAGCTTGAGTGGATCACAGTGTAAAGTCATACAAAGGCTACTGATGAGTTGGTGTAGCGGCCAATGAAACAGTCTGTATAGTCAAGCTGTGTGATTTGCTCTATACAGAGCCGTTGTTGTTGTTGTTGGTTGTTGCCTTCTTTGTTCTTCATGTTGTCTGGTTGACAACATGCTTGGCCTAGAGCTCGAAAAAATTGTTTTCAATATATGACAAAATAAAAAAGTAAACAATAAATCTACAAAGTCATAAGACTTGTGCTCACCATTATAAACGAAATAGTGTAAAGTACGAAAATGGTTAGTTATTTGAGGTTGTATTCTCGAAATTATATTCAATGTTTCAATATTTATGTTTAATTACACTTCAAACGAAAGATTAAAGCTTGTATTAGAAAAAAAATCTCAAGAATATCTTTAAAATCACATATTATATAAGGTGAAATATCATTAAGTTTGAAGGGCTGTATCTTCCAAACGAAGCGAATACCAAACTCAGAGTTTTAACTGAAGTAAGATATTATTATGTACTTTATTGTGAATAAATTTGAAATTTTTAAACTTATGCCCACCAGAGATATTTGACCCCAAAATTAGTTAAATTCTCAAAATTTCCATTTTTAAGAGGCTGTTAAAAAAAAACTTGGTAAGTCAGAAAGTTGAAAAAAATTATATTTAAACTACTTGCTAATATGTACTTTAAAAAAGAAAAAATAAGACGACAAGTAATTGCTTTCTATAAAAAAAATTTTTAAAGTTGCAAAATCTAAGGATTTTAACAAAAAAGTTTCACCATTTTTTTTAATATGAATAAATTATTTAATTATCACTTCTTGTATGTGAGATTAAAGTTCAAAGTGTGCTTAATGTCATGGTTTTTAATTCATCACTCTATGTTTAACAGGAGTTGAGAAATTAAAGTAACCGCAAACGCTTACAAACGCATAAAACTCTACAGGTAGCAAGGCAAATATGGCCGCCATTTTGAAAGTACAGTTGAATGCCATTATTTTTAATGCGGTTCTGATATCCCAATATATTGAACAAATTTCAATAAAAATATAAACGTTTTTAAAAATGATCGAGCAACAAGTGCTGGACCACTTCATATGGACTGACCCTTATGCAAAGTTATTGTAAGAGTATCCAATCCAAATATTATTAGAAAATAATAATTTAATAAAATTAAAATTATATTATTATTTTAAAATAAAAAAATTCAAAATTAAACTTCAATTTAATCGCCAAATAATACTTTCAATAAAGCCAAAGAATTGGAATAAAACTAAAAAATTAATTTTTAGTTTTATGAAATAGGGTGTTCTTTTTGATCTTGGCAGCTAAACAACTGGTCCATTTTGAGAAATATCGCATTCGCCTAATATTTCTTTCAGTAAGTCGACTGTTTGAGGCGTTGTATGGCATGGGAGAAAAAGTGGATGTCTTCAATAAACATCCCATTCAATTTGGACACGAAATAATCGGCAATCATGGCTCTATAACATTCGCCGTTGACGGTAACGCTTTCGCCGTCCTCATTTTCTTAGAAGGAGAAACCAATGATTCCACCAACCCATAAAAAGCACCAAACAGTTTGTTTTCCAGTTCATTTCCGGCCCATTGACCTAACATACGTTAGAAACGATGGTCATTTCTCTTTAATTCTTGCACCAGCTGAATCTGAAGGTCGCAGGTCAAGATTTTTACGTAAAATTTTCTATAACGTGGATGGACACAGCTCCAATTACGGCACACGATGGCGAATCGACTTTTTGAGTACAGTCAACCCTCCTATAACGCGGTACTCTCAGAACGCGGTTTCCATATAACGCGGAGCTGAAATTGCGACAGTCCTCCTATAACGCGGTACTCTTACAGCGCGGTTTCCGTTTTACAACGTCCCATCAGTTCCTTCCGTGCACCCAATGAATGGTTTTATCTGGATATCTTTATATTAGAGCTGGGCATTCTAACACAGTCACATATTATTTTGCCTTTTCTCGATTTACAAGATGTGAAAAAAGGGCTAAATTTGGCTAAAGAATTATAATGAATTATCATTTCATTCAAACTGATCAATCATCGGTGCGCAGCGCAATGTTTAACAGAGAGTTAAGAAATTGCTTACCTCCTCATAGAGAGGTTTAAGTGGAGTAAGGAAAAAAGCTACAATCGAAAACCAATGTGAAGATGAGCCAAGTGAGGAAGACTTGGAGCCCATTAAAAGAAGACGAGTTAGGCGACTCGTATCTGACAGCGAGGATGAGTGTTGAAAGATTACATGGTTTTTCAAAAGTCTTTCTTGTTTTTGTTGGAAAACAGTTTTTTAGTTTAGTTTTTGTTTCATTTTTTTTTTATCATTTCCTTATATGAACTCTTCAATTCAATAAAAATAATTTATAATTTATCTTGTCTTTTGTATTCATTGGTCTCCATATAACGCGGTACGAATGATGTGGTTTGTACAAATTCTGATTTCTTATAGCGCGGTTTCCATACAACGCGGTAGACGGTTTCCATAGAACGCGCTACGAATTAGTCTGGATTGTACGGTTAAATCCAAGTTTCTTATGGCGCGGTTATATATAACGCTGTACGCACTCACCGCGTTACAGGAGGGTTGACTGTACTTCTCAATACTTTGCTCTACAGCAGCTAAAGTTTCTTCGGTGCGTATTGTACAACATAGTGCGAAAACCATCTATGGTAAGTCCAAATTAGTCGCCCTCCTGGACAAATATGTCGGCGCTATGAACGTAGCAAACGGTAACATTTTCGGTAAATAATAATTTGAAAATTATTTAGAAATGTTTTGAAAATGGAAAATGTGAATTATTTCAAAAATTGAGCAGAGCCAATGCTCTGCTAATTTATGATGTCCTCTGTATTAAATTGTGACGGATACAAAAAATTCCAAAATAAGCGTTGTTTGACGACATTTCTTAACATCATATGACCGAATTGACCTGTGTTTTTGCTATGCATAAGTAGGATATGTAAATTGTTAAAGGAAACTTTATAAAAAAAAATACTCATTAAATTCAGCATCACTAAAACTTTAGCATCCAATGTTATTTCATTGAACACAGCTGTGTGTTCTCGTTTTTTTATATAAAAAATCAAAAACTTTTCAAAAAATTTACAATAACTGTATAGAAAATGGTATTGTTCATATTGTTTTTCCACTATAAACAAAAACTAGTAACCACCAATTCATTGGTTTACATTAAAAAAGTTTATTGTTCACCAGTTTAACATTGACACTGCATGCGGCGAGATCATTTCTTGAAATGCAAGACGCATTTTCTCCGATGAGGTTAACATGATGTCCTTGATATTTATTTATTTTCAACTCAAACTCCTACGTATGCGTTGCATGGCTAGTATTTTTCACTTTTAACAATGGAAACTAGGAGTGACTGCTTCATTTTGCGTTTTCATTATTCTTCACTTCAAAGTGACCTCAGCCGCATTTATATAAGAAGCTGCAGTTATTGTTATTGTTGTTGCAGTAGTTGATGCTGCGGTTGTTTTTGTATTAATGGTAATGTTAAACGCTCTTCTTGGACGACATTGCGTTAGTAAAAGTCGTCCTGAAATTGCATGTGTCAGTTAATGGGCGTAAAAAAAAAAGTCAAAGTAAAGGTTATGGTGTTTTAAAAGAATTTATTTTGCTATATCTATTCAGTTTTGTTGAATTTGTTCCATTTTTTTTTTTTTTTAATGTAACATTCCGCAATTTGTTATCCTTCTGACATAGAACATAGTGGCCTTTAGTCGTTTTTCTCTCCACCTATTTTCTATTCGCGTCTTGCATAATAAAGATCCGCTTGTGTATGATACATACTATCTATGTTTGTAGGTTTTTTGTTGTTTGCCTGCTTGAAAAAGAAAGAGAAACTCTTTCGTATTTGTTATAATTTCACCCTATATGCTGGATGATTGCTGTCAAGTAGGTGGTTAAAAGTTATGTGTCTGCATATTATTTGTATTGCATTAAGGTGGTCCTAAGTTGTATGGAACAAACAAAGGGATTTATATATTATTGTTTTTTTTTTATCTTTGAACCAAGGATTTCAGGTATAATACCTATTCAGTCAAGTCTACCTTGGTTAGAAAAAGGATGAGAGACTAGTGGGGAGAAGGGGCAAACAAGTGAAACATGTATAGGATGTTCTAAGCGTGGTGGAAAGCCGTAGAAACATGTGAATTTAATTCTGAGGCAAGTTTTTACCTTAGTCAGTTCAAGTTATAAGGCAGCCTCATCCACAATGCTACCTCGAGCATGCTACCTACTCGACTATCGAGGCCGCCTAATGTTTATACCAATAAACATTGTGTACTATTTCTTTTTATTAATTTCTGTTGTTATCCCTACTGTACAAATTTTTCTTTTAGCGCACTTTTTAACGCTGCTACCCACATATAAGGCCTAAATTTGCCTAAGGCCTAAAAGGCCTAAAAAAATAGTATGTACCTCGTACCATTAAAACATTAAAATTGTGAAAAAGCTAACATAGTTGTGATTTTGCACTTTTAACCAAAAAACTTTTTTATCGTTGCTTTAAATAAAAATCGCTTAAATCCAAAAATTACAGTGTTTCAATAAAATGCAGTGGAAATATTTTCTGAAACTATATCTAATATTGATAAAAAAAAGGTACGATTACGTTAAAAAACCTGGTCATTATTAGGTCGAGAGTGTTACTTTTCGAACAGGTCGAGTATTTTTGGAAAAAAAAAATTAGCAATTAATGATCTTCGACTGGGCCGAAGTTAAATTACCCCCACGATCGAAGCAAAGGGCTGAAGTTAAAATACCCCCACGATCGAGGCAAAGTAAGCCAGTGAATTGTTTTCTGTTAAAACCTTTTTTTCATAGTTTTAACGGAAAATATTCACTTTCGTTTTTTAATAGATTTATGGGAGGTAGGCGTGGTTTTCACATGATTTCGTTGAATTTTTTACTCAGAGTGTATATTAAATAATAAAGCTCAAATTTCAAGTGCACACATTAATTTTTGTGGAATTTAAAGAGATTTTACATTTTTTATAAAGTCACTTCGTATGGGAGATAAGCGTGGTTTTAATCCAATTTGGCTCATTTTCAAACTTGATCTTTATTTTTTAGAAACAAGTTTAAATATTGAATTTAGTAATGATAGCTTAATCATGATCACAGACCGAAAGACGAACAGATCATATGATGATGCTGATCAAGAATATATACTTTTCTCCACCTACCTCCTTATAGGCGTTACAGCCGAATGACAAAATTAATCCTCTTTTACGTTTTTTAAACGTGCGGCTATAAAAATCCAGAAATTGGATTTTGGATTCACAGCAACTAATTGTTGAGCTTCAGGCCAAGTATGTTTCTTAAACCTCTGCACGAATGCACTCATTTTTTCTGCAACAGTAGATCCAACAGTGCAGAGTTCAGAGCTTAACAGAACTCTGTTAGTCAAGCAGAGCTTATCCAAGTCATTTAATTCACAACAAACGAGCATTGCAGAGTACTCGTCGGCAGAGCTGTAAAAACGTGAATTCAATTTCACTTTTCATTCTCTTGTTTAAAAATTCAAAAGCTGAAATCTTTTTTTGTAGCATTCAAAGTATGAACTCTTAGGCTTAAGTTTTTAGGCTGATTAAAATTTTTTCAAGTCATGAATTGCAAAACGTAAAGAATGCACACTGAATTGAAATTTTAACAAATGCAGCCACCGATGGCTTCAGCCACGATGGCTGCAACCATCGATAGTAGAATTTAAATTTTAGTGAATGCAGCCGGTGATGGCTTCAGCCGCAAAGATTTGTTGTTGCGTCTGAAGTTGTTTTGTGCGTATTTGTGTATGCGTGTGTGACTGTTCGGCATGACTGTGATGGGTTGCCATTGGCTTGATATCATGTATAGAAAAAGTATTATATACAACAAATTGTAGAAGTTAATTTTTATAAATTTTGTTAATAATATTTATTGTTAATAAGCACTTTATTATTCCAGAAAATGTCAAAGGAAAGACAGAAGCATGTCACTAAGATCGGTCGTCGAAAACAAATGACAACATAAATGCAAAAAGCTGCTTTATATTTAGTAGTATTTAATGGTAGTAAATAAAATTTCAAGTGTTTCAGAGTTGAAAAGAATAATAAAACTGAGTGCATTCATCAGATTTTTTAAGCCAACAAGAATGGAATTGATATTTCCATAAGTCCCATTGCTTAGAGAGCATTGGGTGTGCATTCTTTTATCTTCAAAGAATGATGAATTGTGCATCTGTAATTCATTTACTCTACAGAAGCATAAGATTGCAATCTGGTTGATGCAGCTTTTGAATGCATTAACAGTGTGTGCATTCCGAAAAGATTCAATCTTTTACAGCTCTGCTCGTCGGTAAAGAAAATTATGTTCGCCGTTTGCTTTAACAGATCATAATGTTGTTCGTTTTATAAACACAGAACAATTAATAACAGCGAAAAATGCATGAGTCACAGCTAACGCAGCAAAGCATTGGCGAAGTAATTATTTATATTCCATAGTGAGTTGTGTTTTTTAACAATTTGTTAAATTTTTTTTTGTTTTTTTTTTGTTTTTTGACAGATTTTTGTTTAAGACATTAATAATTCCTAGAAAAAATGAGCCAGTTATTAAAATTGAAATTTTATTGTAATGTATATTTAATTATATAAAAATAGGCATTATTTTTTTAATATAACAAATTTGTGTTTATTTTTAGTTCAATCACTAATTAATATATGAAATTCTTGTGTCATTTTTTTCAAGTTGTAAAGTTTTTTGTGTTTTTGTTAGTTTTTGTTGTTAGTTAATGTTGTTGCTTCTTTGCTTACGTAATCACATCACAATCCAACATCATAAGAACCTAACTACACCAGAATTAATAATACCACCACCAATAATAAAAGTAAAAACAAACCTAAAACTACTTAAAAATTTTTAAAATCCTTTAATTTGTACTAAAAAAAGAAGTCTCCTATTATAATTTGAATAAAAAGAATAATATAATAAGAAAATCCCTTTTTTTGGCTTTTTAAATATGCACCTAACGATGCTTAGAAAATGTAGAAATGAAAATGAAAAACAAGAAAATGTAGACTATGAAACCTAAAGAACACAGCATAACTCCAAGCATTCTGCTGTTGTTTACATTACTTTCCAGTCATTGCATTCTTCTTTGTCGAATCATGCATAACATTGCTTCGTTTTTCATTTGTTCTTGTTCTGCTTAAGCGACGAGAGCTCTCTGTAATGTTACGCTTGATTTCATTGATGAGAGCAAAACATAGCAAACGCCTGCACCACAAACGAGTGCTTTGAACCCCATTTCAAGCGCACTCGTGCAGAGGTTTAATGTTTATGAAAAAAACAACTAACAACAACAACAGCTCTCTATAGAGTAAATCACACAGCAGACTAGACAGATTGTTTCGTTTGCCGCTACACCAGCTCATCAGTAGTATTGCATGGCTTTTACTGTGATCACCCATTCAGCTACTTAAGTCTAACTTATACTGCCAATATGCCGAGAAAATTACCAGGAATTTTGACAGAGAGAACAAATTTTTCCATTAATAGCAAGAGTTCTCATTTACTTTTAATGCGAACTATCATACTTAGCCTTCTAGGCGTGGTCTTAAGTTACTTTTTTTAAATCCGTTTTTTTACTAAAAAATTCCACAAAAGTAATTAAAAAAAAAGCAAAACAATTTCGAAAGATAGCTTAAGGGTCAAGGGTTATATTATGCAAAATATTAAAACCCTAAATTCGAATATCAAAATTGGAGATGTTCAAACTTATTCATATTTTATACATATTTTGGCAAATCCTTAACCCTAGAATACTAAACATAGCCTGTGAGGCGAAGCAAAAGACTTCTGTTTACCTCAGATCCAAATATGTGGCCTGCAAAAAAGCCTTTAGTATATGTAATGTATTTTAAAAAATGAATTGTTTTTGTTAATTTTTTTTACTTAATATGTAATAAACATGTTTTTGTCTTTGTTTTAATATATTTTTATTTTTTTTAAAGTAAAATATGGATTTTATATAAAAATCGCCTCCCAGGCGAAGTTTAGCATTAGAGGACTAAAAAATATGTTTAGTATTCTAGGGTTAAAGATCCATACAAGTGCCAAATTAATGCCTTAAAGGAAGTTATTGGTTTATTGGGTCTTATGAATAAGAACCACCTTAATATTTATGTGCGTATTGGTGCATTGAGTGGGTGTGTGTGCGTGTGTGTGAATTATGTTACGACGATTCACTGTTATTTTATAAAACACACAAATTTATTTTTCAAATAACACTGAAAATGTCTCGTTAAAGTATTTTTATAATGAAAAGGTAAGATGAGAGGGTCCATATAAATAATTTCGAATACTACCTGACGTTGAAGTCTTAAGAAAAAATATAAAATTCAAGTTTTTAATTAAGTGAAAATTGTCTGAATGTGGTTTGCAATCAAAATTTCAAGCCTTACATTTTTTCTATCAATAAAAAATTTTTCGAGTTTTTAAGAACGTTTTACGCTAAGTTCCTTTTTTTATTTTTTTTTTTTTTTTAATATATACAGGGTCTTTCAACTAGGACTCTAAATTTTAAAATGTGCGATAATCATGAAATTTTTATTATATTTGATAGTTTATTTGATGGCATTCAGTATGTAATGTTAGTTCGTTAGAAAATAGGCCTTGGCACGTAAGACGGTCTTTCTTTTTTTTTTGGTCGAAATTGGGTAAGCTTCCAACTGTTCCAGGGCACAATCAGCGGAAACACGGAGTTGTCTATGTTCGTTTGCCTTAAGTTTCGGAGTCATTCCCACTCAAAATTCGCCAAGTTTAAGTCACAGAAAGGCTAAGACGGTTGTGGCGTGTACACAATACACGTACTGAGCGAAAAATGTCTCGAACGGAGATTGATTTTGAAAATAAAATTTTATGATTTGAAAAATTTTTGGTGCTCTTATAGTTTAAAATCGCACTTACTAGGCTGTTCAACAAGTTTTCGGTAAGACAAATTGATAGTACCTTAAGTGTACCTTTATGTAATATAACCTCCTGGTACCCTGGGTATCATATTTGATACTTCCAATAAAAGCTTCGCTACAACGACATCTATTGAGTAATAGTGAAGCTTTCTTATTGAAGAATAGAAAAAACTCGAAGTCACTACCTTAGCGTATGTTGATTACAGATCATGTTATTCTGCAAGCAAAATGGCCCTACTCTTCTTGCATCGCTTCATGACAACGTCACGTACACGCAAATGACGTCACAAAATTTTTTTTTAATGTACTTTAATAATTGTTGAAATCAATAAAAAAAAACTTTATCTCATGAATATATATTTTTTTCTATATCTAAAATTTGTTTCAATTCCATATTCAACAAACTTTGTCTGTTACGCTGCAAATATTAATGTTTGCGGTGTCTTTTGGAACACATTGTGTATCAATGTCTTTTTATGCGGAGGAGTGCCTACTAAGGGTGATTGCAGTTCAAATTGTGTTTCCTGGCGTTTTCATTTCGGTTGTTGCATAGGTTTGTTATTAACTGCTCACAATATATCCCTTATTGCACTTTCAAGTAGCTTACAGGCGGAATTACATACTTACATTGTCTTATGTCAACTATTCTGATACATTCACCAATACAATCAATATGAATACCATGAAAATTAAATACTTCTCATGTTCGTACTTTAACATATTTTTTACACTGCAAAATGCTTTAAAAGGATCTGAAGTTAACATGTATAAAATTTTTAAAAATGTATTAAAATATTTTGCAAGTTTTTTAATTTATTAAATAAAAAAAACAAGGTTACAAAAAACATAAACAATATTATGGACACACCTATCTTTATCCTTGTTCTTATTCTTGTTCCTACTCTTTTCTTTGTTCCCAAACCTTATCCTTATCTTTATTCTTATATCTGTCCTAATAATTTTACTAATCTTCTCCAAAATATTGATTTCATCCATTATTCTCAAATTCCTGACCTTATCCTTGTTTGAGACCCTTTTCTTCGAGTCCCTATTAAATATTAGTCTTAATCTTGGACTCGCCAGAGACCAAATCCTTGTTCTATTTCTTGTCCTATTTCTTATCCTTAACTTTTTCTCAATCATGTTCTAAATGATACAATTATGTCCTTATCCTTTTCCCTATCCTTGTTATAGTCCTTTTCTCAATTTTTGTAGGAATTCTTGTCGTAGTCTTTATCCACTTCCATGCTCTAAACTTTGTCCAAATCTTAGTCCTACTTCTTTTCTTATTTTTGGTCCTAGTATTTGTCCAATTCTCCGCCATCATACTTTTTCTAATCCTTGTCCTAGTCCTTATCAAAATCCTTGTCCTAATACTTTCTTTTATTTTGATTTCAATTGAATTAGTTTTTTTATATTCAGTTTTATTTTTATTTTTATTTTTATTTTTCTTTTTAGTTTTATTTTCATTTGTACTTTAAGGCGCACTCAGGGAAATCCCCTGACGCTATTATTTTTTTGTTTTATTTTTATCATATGACTGAAAACTGTAGTTCCGTAAAATTTACCGTGAGGCTAATATTCATTTTCATTGTTGTTACATTCTGACTGCATTAAGCGGTTGCCTCCGTGGCTCCATCATGGCTCCGAAAAATGTTTTCCTCTTTCATATTTCTTCATTTTTATCATAAAGACAAAGTCATCTTTACTACTATGTCATTATTTTTATCATAACACCTTTATTCATTGAGTAATAATTCCAAGCAAAGCTGATGCATTTTATTGTTTTCGAGTGTACTGTTGTTTATACGTAGGCTACTACATAAATTTCGGGAATTAATATAAATACCAAATTTTTTCTTTTTTTTTTTCTTCGAAATATTCTCTTTTATGATTAAAACATTCTTGCATTCCATCGAATAATTTGTTTTAACATTTCGCACTCCATCTTCAAAACAGACACAACTCAAAATTTCAAAATTTTTCAGGAGAAGCAAAAAACCAGTTTGTTTTTCATAGGAATCCATAAAAACCAAGGAGACAAAACGATTTTTTTTTTATTTAAAGAGCGCTTGTTTCTTTTCCTTACTTCATGGAATATTTCTTATTTTTCTATGTGTCTCAAATGGTACCGTGGAAAAAAATGAAAAATGTGTTCTTTATATTTATTTCCAAAATGTATGTAGTTACACTCATATTTAATAGTAGACGGTACGCATGTTTTTTCAAAAAATTAGTTATAATTTATTTTGCTATAGTGGCTATCACTATTTTTCCTTAAAATTTGTTAAATATACACGTACGATCAGTAGCTCCTTTTGTGAATATCGGGGCGTATGAGCAACTACTAATAAAATACAATTTTTACAAATGATGATTTTGCAAAGAGAAGTATAGTCCCTTAAGGTTTAATTTAATTAAGTTTTTGAGAACTCACGGTCATATTTCTATAGAAGTTTTAAAATAGATAGACCGGGTGTTTTTATGACTGTAAATAAGAAAAATTGATATGCCTGAAATTCAAAGCAGCTGTCACGAAATTCCAGTATTTTGAAATTTATTCCGTTTGTATTGTTAATTTCAGATAAACACGCACTGAGTATTAGGAGCCCCCCCCCCCCCCCCCCCGCATAACATCTTTTTTATGTTAAATCTATGAAAATTCGGTTAAGAGGGCAAAATGAAGAAGAGTCAAAATGGCAACAGGAAAGAAATCTAAAAAAACCACAGATTTTTCACTCTCAAGATAGATGTAGCTCTTTAAAATATAATTAAAAAATAGTAAGGAATGTATTACCTTAAGGAATAAATTACCCTTAATTGCCTAAGGGACCGATGAAGATTACAAGTTTTTGGCTTTAAAATTAAAATACTTACACTCGTGTGCAATATATAATATTTGAAACCTTAAATAATGTTCTATTTTTTGATGGTGTTAGTGTATACGAGAGATTTTATTCAGATGGGCGTGGTTTTTATTCAGTTTATTTAAATTTCCATCTCATAATTCGTTTTAAGTATCAGAGGTTATGTGTGATATAGTAAGTCAATGCACAAATTTTTATGGAATTGATGAAGGTTCTGCTATATTGATAATGTCACTTCGTAAGGTAAGGGCCTGATTTTCATTCGATTTTGACTAATTTCAATCAAAATAAAAAAATTTAATTTTTATCGAATTTTTAGAGATTTTACAATTTTAATGACATCAACTCCAACTATGGGAGGAAGGAGTGGTTTTCATTCGATTTTGACAAATTTCAAACTTAAACCGCGTACTTGGAATCAAATCTCATGATCAAAATTTCAAGTGTTTAGGTCATTTGTTATGGAATTTTTAGAGGTTTTATCACTTTGATTATGTCCCTTTGCATGGGAGGTAGACGTGGTTTCCATTCGATTTTGCCAAGCTTCATATGTGGAGTACGTATTTAGAATTGAAGCTTATGTGGAGAATTTCAAGGTTTTAGATTAATTTTTGTGAAATTGTGTAGAGATTTTATCATTTCCGTATAGTAACTTTTTGTAGGAGGAAATACATTTCCATATTTCGTAAACTCAATTTTTTATTTTACGCTCAAAAATAAAAATCATTTGTCCAGTTTTATTTTTTTTCCTTAAACCCCACAGCTTTGTTGCTGGCACATGTCAATTTTTATTCGGAGCCGGAGAGGGTTAATTTGTATGACCAACCCCCATTATTTTTGCAACAGGAACATTTTTCCCTTGGGGACCTATTCACTCCGACCACTCCTTATGGGGGCTCCCATCCAAATTTTATGATTTTTGTGTATTTATTCCCTACAATTGAACAGAGGGGCTTTAAGGGAGGGCCGGAGAGGGTTAATATGTATCATTAAGGGAAGGGTTCCCTCATTATGGACAAAAATAAGGCAAAGTTTGTATTTTTGTTGTAGGACAATGAAAAGGCGTACGAACTTTTGGTTTTGATGATTATATTAGTTTATTATCAGAGAATTTAAAAAAGTGAAAAAGTTGAAAAAATTCAAAATGGCGGCTACAAAATGCACATTTCCGTGGGCCCCTGCGCGGGAAACATGGTGTCCTAACTAAAATTCTGCCGCTTCTTGGGGTGGACTGAAATCAAAAATTGTTGTTATTACTTAAAGATAATGATATTTTCTATGACTGGAACTAAAATTGTTATTATCCATTTAAAATTCATTGAATAATGAACATTAGAACTAAAAGTTCAAATTGTGCTTGTTTTTTTCCATTTCAACAACGTTAAAAAAATATAAATAAACAATTTTTATACATGATGTTAGTTCAGGGCGTACAAAAAAGCATGCACTTCCAAACAGTTCTTAGATAAAGAGAATCGGATCAATAGATCAGGCCTGAGAGTTTTAGTTAGATCGGAAAACGTGGTTTCGAGATAAGCGCGTTTGAAGTTTTTTTAAAAGTTTAGTTTGGACGTAGCGCGCGTGAGATAGGTGTCTTCAAGACGTTGCCATTCGAAAAATATTCGTCGGATCGAAAAATCCATTTATAAACATATTCTACACATATATGGCTTTCATTTTTTGGAAAAAAAAATCGATTTTTTAGTTCAAAATGAGGGAACCCTTCCCTTAAGCTATGTGATATGTAGAATTTTGTATCAAAAACATAAAGATATAAGGAAAATAAATGCAATACAGAAAGTTTCTCAAAAGTTTGAAATATACTTAAAAATGTTGTACATTAGAACTTTGTTATTTAGCAGCACTCAGTGTTTGTATTTTTGTTTCAGGTTGATGTTTTCAATATAAATATCAAAGACATACTCCATATGCGAAGAATTTTTTTGGCAATATTATCATTACTCAATGTATGAACCATGAAGTTGAAAAGATACTGTGTTCATACTATATTCTAATTATTAATTCTGTGTAACACTATGTTAAGAACACGACGAGCGTTTCACGGCGAAGTGTTTCATCGGCAAATTGATTCATCGGTTTTAAACCCCATCGCGGCTAAAGAAGTGTACTTCAAAAACAATTTTATTAAAAGAAAATTAAATATAAATTGAATAAAAATTATAAATTTATTTATTATGATAGTTTAATATAAATTTTAATGTTAATAATAACAATATAAATTAAAAAAAAAAATTCAAAAATTGTTTATTATATATTCCATCAGCAAAAATTTATTCTATGTTGAAACATTTAATCGTGCACCCATAGAAAAATTATTTTGTAAACATGTGATACTAAAATCACTAAATAACAAAAAAAAAACCCATTATGTTTTTTACTTTCCGAAGTTTTACGATATTCAGGAGCCATAAATGTAAACTCAATAACTTGAAAATGAACCAACAGATGTATAATTTTGTTTGTTATCGAACTGTGTACTTTTTTAGATTTAAAATCTCAATTTTTTAATTAACTTTCGAATAACCAAAATTTGTTAAAAACAAAAACTTTAATTGTCTGATAAATTGCAATCTCCAAAGCTCCAACTTGAGTTGAACTCAAGTATAATAGTGTTTTGGCCAAAATAATTTTTAAAGTTATACGTAAGAACTGAATTCTGAGTTATCTCAAATCCATTTAAAGGCTGAATAACCCTGATTAAGTTTTTAAAAGTCTAACATAGCCAAGCTTAATAAAAGTGATTTCGATAAGCTCTGTTAAATCCTATAATAAGTTGGAACGACATATTTAAACAGACTTTTATGGAATATAGAAATAGAAAATATTCCTTAAATCTTCCTATAAGTTTCAAATTCGCAAACAAACTTAACCGAATTCATTTGTAGCATCCCACTTCTGGCTACCACACTAAAAAGTATTTTAATAGTGTTGCTTTTTTTGCTATTCTAAGTTGTGCTGTTTTAACAAGATGTGGTGAGTTTAAGACAAAATACTCAACAGAGAACGCGCTAAAAACTTCACCAACGGTCGTCTCATTATAATTCAAGCAATATTTGCAGAATTAAAACTTACTAACAATTTCGTAAAATAACAACTCACCTACAATAAATAACTCACAAAATCTAAACTCAACTCATTCATAAATATGCAAGAAGATAACACTTAATTATTTAGACAATTAGAAACATAAGCTGAAACGCCTCTATGAGGACTTTATAAAAAAAAAAAAAAAAAAAATACGAAATTATCTGTTCTTCTTACTCCAGCTCTGTATTTAAATATCCTTTGTCTATTTATTTATCTTCGAGTTGTACTTCGTGTTGTAAAAAGTGGGTGGTGTGGTGACATTGCTTTGTCCGCCATAGTGTTGACAACACAGGAATGTGCGTGCCATGCCTTGCCGCCTTTCGGCACTATATTCACTTGTTACACATTTTTTTTTCACATTTTTGATAAAGACTGCGACTTTTTGCCGCGCACTGACTTCCTGATGTTTCGATGTTCTTGTGATGTTGCTGTTTTTGTTTTTGTTTTTGTTGTTGCGGGTGGTGCTTTTTGTCGGTGGTGAATAGAGTGTTGATGGTACTTCAACAGTTGCTGCTGCCGTCGTGGCTTTTGCAGCTGCTGGCAACAATATAAAGAGCAATGATTTCCATGGATCCCTTTTAAACGTTAACCGACAATTGAGTGGTGAACACAAACAAATCCAAACAAGCAGGAAATCTTCGCAGACACATTGAAGTAACTAACCAAGCAAGGATCGAGAGCACAAAACAAGGATAATAAATAATACAACATAAGACTTTGGCATTTAAATTGATGCTAATATTTTAAGGCGAAATTATTAAGTGCTCAAAAAGAATATCAAGTGAAATTTAGAAACTTTAATGAAGTGTTAAAAGAGAATTGAAAGTGTTCAACTAACGAATTAACAGTGACAACTAGCAAAATCCTTTCGAATATTCGGAGTTTTAAAAGATTTTTAAAGTAAGTAACTGTAAGAAACAGCTTTATTTTTTTTTTATTTATTTTTTTTTTATTTATATTTTTATAGGGACTTCATACCGTTGAGGTATAAATTTTATCTTAATTTAGTTTTTTATTAATTGAGTAAATATAAACTATGTTTCAAAATTTTATACAAGATATATACAAACTAAACAATTATGCTAAACAATATGCACGAAATATGCAGAATATGCAAAAAATATGCAAATTTTACTAAAAATATGTAGACAGAAAAGGCAATACGACATTTAAAAACAATGTTGACGAAAGATGGAAAAATGTACAGATCACGTCCATCAGAATACAGGAATACAGAATCGTAGGTTACTACATGTATTTCGGGAATAAATAAAGGGTGGCGCATAAATAACGTTATGATTGAAATAATGAATAACTTTTTTCTTTCCAATTTTAATTAACGTTGGTATTTAATAAAATTAAGATTAGTATATGGAAATATTTTTACATTATGTTTTAAAGATAATGTCTTTCAAATGCTGCCCATTGTTTCCTTCGACCTGACGTGCTCTTTCTAGAGCATTTTCCATAACATATCTTAGAATTTCAGGTCGCAGCGCCCTCACTTCTTCTCGAATATTGACCTTAAGCTGTTGGATGGTTCTTGGCTTATTGGCATACACCCTACCCTTAAGGTAGCCCCATGGAAAAAAATCGGGAGCCGTTAAATCGGACGAACGCAGTGGCCACTTAAATTCAGAAAAACATGAAATTTTTCGATCGCCAAAAATTTCCCGCAGGAGACCCATAGTTGGGCGAGCTGTGTGAGCTGTGGCTCCATCTTGTTGGAACCACAACTCTGGGTTGTTCTGAACCTCTGGCCTAACAAAATTAACAATCATTGCCCGGTATTGAATGCCGTTCACACTAACCGCAACTTGTTCGCCGTTTTCGAAAAAATATGGTCCAATTATCCTTTCTTCCTTTGCAAAGACCGCCTAGACATCAGCAACTGCTGACAACGTCGCCTGGTGGAAGTTTCAATACTTGCTTGCACCCGAGCAATATTCTCATCATTTCGAACTGCACGAGGTCTTGCCGCACATGGAAGATCACAGACAACCCCTTGTTACCCAAAACGCTGAAGCAATCGGTAAATTGTTGGAGCGCTAGGTGCCAATCGAACATGAAAGAAAGTTCGATGTAATCTTTGAGTCTGAATAATCGAGTGCTGATTTTCAAAATAGAATTGAACCACTTTGGTTCCTTGTTCAATGCTAAGTCTTTTCATCATAAATTTCCCAAGTATTCAAAAGGTTATTCTGACAAGAAAACTAAAAAAAATTCTTTAGCAAAAAATTTGTCCAATGATAAAATCATAACGTTACTCATGCGCCACCCTATATAAAGACCAAATTTTTTTCTAAATTGTTTTTCGAAATATTTTTCCTTATTAAGGAAAAGAAGTATTCGAAATATTCTTATTTATTATGGATCAATACATTTTTGCATCCGATCAAATCATTTGTCATAAGATTAATTCCATTCCGTTTGAGACCACCTCTAAAACATAGTTTTCGAACACATCAACGTCTTCTTCTGGCGTTGAAAATCGTTATCCACGCAGTTTGTCCGTTATTTGCGGGAACAAAAACAAGTAATTGGATGCCAAATCAGGTGTGTATGACGGATGACCCATTAAGTCGATGTTTTGTGTGCTCAAAAACGCCTCAAGCTCGCATTGTCTCAATGAAGAATAATTTTTCGGCACTTGTTCCATGTTATTTCACGGAATATTTCTTATTTTTCTACGTGTCTATTAAGTGGTACCGCGACAAAAAAAGAAAAAAATCTTATTTTTTTTCAAAATGTTAAAGAATCGGTCGTTGCATATATTCCCGAAATATATGTAGTAACCCCCGTTTCACTTGGTATTGATGCCATTGGGTGGATTAAAAAATTTTAATATATTAAACTGTATTATATGTTAATGGACCGTCAAATATGTATAAATCGACCAAGGGAATAGCTAATATGATCACAAATACCAAAATAGACGGTACAGTACCGTTACTTATGCGCTGTAAATAAATAATTCACATTTCGGTACAGTACCGAAAATTTGTGCCAAGTACCGTTTATAGAAGACAAGCTATCTGCACACCCAAATATACAAAAATTAAAATTATAAAGAAATATTTCAAGTTCCTGGATTTACAACATCATAGTAAGAGAAAAAACAGAAAATTAAATAGGTGACACGGACACAAATTAATTGTTTTTTTTTGTTTGCTTTCGGAAAGCTTACTTTCAAATGTTGACCGTTATAATTTTTCAAAGAGATCTTAACATTTTTTTTTATAATTATTTTATATTCGCAAAAATAGTTAAAATATGATAAATGGAATTTGTAATGAGGAAGAACAATCTGTTTTGTGAAATAAATATACCTACTTCTTTAAATTATCTTTCATAATCGTAATAGGAATGTGGTCTTAAGAACAGCCTTCGGGATTTTTAACCCTTCGAGCCACACCCTCACTCCAGTAACATAGAGCCACAGGGGGGTATGTCATCACCCCACGTCAAAAAATCGTTGTAAAATCCCGAATTTTGGATATATAAGCTTAAAACTTTACATGGTCTTGTTCAACATTTTGTATAGTTATTTTCTATTATTTTAAAAATGGCTGACATTAGGAGCGCGGCCAAGTTAACAAAAAATGACAAAAATTAGCTCTTTTACTAAAAAATTCATAACTTTTACAGTTTTTAATTTAAGACCTAAAAAATTTATGTTTAAAAGGATCAAATACGTTGCTACAAAGACAAAATATTAGTCATAGCGTTAGTTATAAAAACCATATTTATTCTGCCAAAAAACTGCACCCACTTTTTCAAAAAACGAAAAAAAAATGTTTACCAATAACATTTAAATAAAGTCGTTCAGTTTTGATTTTAAGACCTGAAAATATTTTTTTTAAGTAATTTAATAATATATTTAGAGAAAAAAAAGTAGTAAAATAGTCAAATTCAGTCAAATTCAAATTCAATAGTTCAGATACTAAACTTATAAATTTTTACACAAAAATACATTTTTTTTTTATTTTAATTTATCAATTAATATTCATACATACCTTAAAACAATAAAAAAGGAATTAAATTCAATAAAATAAAATATTTCAGTTATGTTTTCAAATATACACTAAGCCACACGTGGGGTATATGAGAGCACCAGGTCACGCATCTCTGACCCTCTAAATTGCTTTAGAGTAAAGTTGTGAACACCCAGGTGGCGTAAGGAGTATGCATAAAAAGTTTTTGATTTAAGAAAATAGGTTTTTTTAAGGCATGTGGTGATGAAAAGCACCAATGTGACTCGAAGGGTTAAAGATTTTTTTGAATATCTGTAGGACTTAAGGTTCTGTATGACGAACAAGATTTATTTATAATAATGCTTTTGCTTCGAGTATATAAACTAATCAAAACAAGATATTTAACATTTTTTTTAAGAACTAAATTTAAACTAAACTAATGAACTCATAAATAACAACTTTTAACAGAGAATCGAACTTCAGTTACCAGCATTAAGCTGAGCTAAGCCATTTAACTCCCTTGAAGTAACCTCTCCAGCTCATAATTAAACAAAGTTTAATTTTCTAAAGGCCCAATCAAGTTATGCGTAAGCAAACAAAAGTATCAGAGAGAAGTAAACGAAAAGTTTTCTTAAGTTCAAATAAAAGTCGAAAACCACTTCTCATTTTTCAATAAAAAACAGAGTATGCATGAAAAAAAAATCAATATGAATAAATTCCAATAAATTGACACAAAAAATATTTTGTTTTATGCTGATAAGGGTTGCCAACAGTTTTGATAAAACATTATGTTGTGAATGAATATATGTTTGTTAAGCTTAAAGGCTCAACCACGTTATGCGTAAGCAAACAAAAACGAGAGAACAAAAGTACGAACTTGTGCGGCACTATATGGAGTCGCCTAAAGGGTCAACCATAATAGGCTCGAGCTGGCTGCGCCATGTGTCAAAATTTATACGACTACACAGATATAATGCGCACAAACCATAATGGCTCGAGCCAGCTTTTTCGTCAAGTTTCGTTAACTTGATCTGGCTGCAGCTAGAGCGATTCAAATCGAATGCTCCGTAAGGAATCGTTTGTTTTAATTTATTTATAAATTTATTTCCGCAATCCGTTCTAATAATTATAAATTCAAACGAACAAAACGAATTGATGTAGAAATTGTTGAATTTTAAAGCAAATGTGAAAAGTAGTTATGACATAAAGGCGAGCGCTGCTGAAGTCATTTTGGTCAAATTAAGCATTTGACAGAACTTGAGCTAGCTTTTCGTTTATTTTGGACATTAGCTGCAGCCAGCTCGAGCCTATTATGGTTGGGCCTTAAGTTATGCGTAAGCTTTCCTTTCGTTCAGTTTTTCAAGTTTCGTTTACTTTGCTAAACTTGAGAGAGAGCGCTCGACTCCGTAGTTTGCTAAGCAGAATAGGGTTGCAACCTGTATTTTAAATTATTTTAATTTTCTTTACATTTATCTTTTACCGAAATATGAATAAAAATCATTTATTTATTTATTCTTAAATTTATAGTTAAGACAAACTTAGCAAACTTCAAGAGTTTTCACTGCAAAATAAAGCTTTTTTTAAGCTTAACAAACATATATTAACATATATTCATTCACAACATAATGTTTTATCAAAACTGTTGGCAACCCTTATCAGCAAAAAACAAAATATTTTTCATGTGTCAATTTATTGGAATTTATTCATATTGATTTTTTGTTTTCATGCATACTGTGTTTTTTATTGAAAATTGAGAAGTGGTTTTCGAGCTTTGTTTGAACTTAAGAAAACTTTTCGTTTACTTCTCTCTGATACTTTTGCTTGCTAACGCATAACTTGGTTGGGCCTTAAAAAAGCTAGATATTGCAATGAAAACTCTTGAAGTTTGCCTTAACTATAAATTTAAAAAAATAAATAAATGATTTTTATTCATATTGCGGTGAAAGATAAATGAAAAGAAACTTAAGATTATTTAAAATACAGGTTGCAACCCTATTCTGATTAGCAAACTACGGAGTCGAGCGCTCTCTCTCAAGTTTAGCAAAGTAAACGAAACTTGAGAAACTGAACGAAAGGAAAGCTTACGCACAACTTGGGCGACTCCATATAGTGCTGCACAAGTTCGTACTTTTGAACTCTTGCTTTTGTTTGCGTACGCATAACTTGGTTGAGCCTTTAAAATTGTAATTATTTTATGGAAAACTATTAGAAGGTAGAAATATTTCCAGATGAATACAGATAGGTTCATTTTACTCAATTCATCTAACATATCTCTATAACTATTGCTTCGGTTACATCTAACTACCTCTTTTAACTTTTTTTTTAAGTTAGTAATTTTTTTTAATCATAAGACGAAGCTAGGTCAAAGAAGCTAGGTCAAAGTCCAAGCCAAGTCAAGGGCTGAAATGACCAGTTATTTATTATTTTTATTTTTAATTTTTTTAAAATACTCCTGCCTCTACAAATAAAAATAAGCTTTCTTTTGTGTAATTTCCAGTAATTGAGTCATTTTATGTTTACACCCTTATTTTACGAAAAAATAGTGATCCTTCACAGGAATCCTTCACATCAGTCCCAACAACGTCTAACATTTTTCACTCTTCAACAACAACTTCAATTGTATATTATTTTTTGCACTTGACCTAATTAATATTGCAACTTTAATCTTGTTTTTTTTTAAATTGTCGTTGCACTCTTCAAATAATTTTTGTGGGCGTCGCTGACTTAAATCTTTAACTTCGTTCGAGCTTTCACTTCGTGTGTATGGTGTATCCAATGTTATCAAACATGTTGAATGCGATCAATACGGCTTTTCCAGAATCTCGACAGTTTTGATGCAGCTTCCTATATGTTCTCCTTAAATCTACTTATGTTGCAAGTACTAAATATTTAAAACTGTATTTTTTTAAACACACTCAGAAAAAACCCTTATTTTTTTGTGATAAAAAAATCTCTATTTTTGATAATAGCAATTTTCTCTTTTTCAAATAAAATTTCCTTCAATTACAATAAATTTTCACATATTCGAACAAATATTTCTTCACTTGTCGGAAATGAAAATATTTCTAGTCTCTAATAATGATAAGTATTTTTCTCGCACTAAAAAATTCTCATTTATAGATAAAAATTTCTAGAAAATGAAAAGTTTTCTCTATTGTAGACAAGCAATTCACTATGCGAAATGTTTTCTTCAATAAAACAAATCCTTTCTCAAACATAAAAGTCTTTTTCTCTAAGAACGATATATTTTTCTTATATTTCTCTTTTTCACAGAAGCTTTTTACCATTTTTAGGGAATTTTTGGTATCACATTTAGAGAAAAGCATTTTCTGGAGAAAAATGGTTTGCAATAACCCCACAAGAAAAAGTCAGGCCCAGTAAGATCAGGAGATTTTGGGGTCCGAAGGAATTTGGAGTTTCTGGAAATCAGCTTTGGAGCATTTGGATTCTTCAAATAGTCGGTTCAGCTTAGGCTCATTTATTTTTTAATAAAAAAATGAAATCAACATTAATCAATAATATATTCGCCATTTTGTTCGATCACCTTCTTCCAGCTCTGTGGAAGCTTCATTATTACTTGCAGTTAGAAGTCTCCACTTTTATCTGCAAAGACCCTCTTAAGGTGTGTTTGTTAAGAGCCTTATAATCAAAAGTTTTACCATTCAGTGAGTTTTGCAGGGAGCGATATATATGGTAATCCGTGGGCGCAAAGGCTGTAGAGGGCAAAACATACCAAACTTGTATGAGACCTGCCATTATCGTTATGGAAAACCACCTCTTTCCGATTGACCAGTCAGGACATATCTGTAGGGTGACATCGCTCAATTTCTGTAGTTACACACAGTAGACTTCAGAATTTATGGTAACATTCTGTTTGAGTACCTCATAGTAAGTAGTTACCAGTACCTTCTTCTGGTAAATGTCTGTTTTTGCAACGGCGAGGCACGTTGCTTCATCTTTCTTGGCGCAGCTGTTTTTTCAGTTGACATTGTTGTAGACAATCTACTCTTCGTGAACCGATCGGAAATATCAACTGGATTGACTTTGTGAATTTCTTTCAATTCCTGCGGGACTCAGACATTAACTTTTTTTGTGAAACCAGCGAACTTTAAATAAACTTGAACGCTTCCAATGGACAAATTTAGAAAACTCACAATTTCTTTGACCGTCGAATGCTTGTTTGTCTCCACTAGCGTCTGGATTTGGTCGTCGTCAACCTCTAAGGGCCTACCAGAACGATTAACATTCATAATTACAAAAATTTCCATCACAGAAGCGTGCTGGCAACACTTCTGAAATTGTCTTTCTTTGATCATATCTTCGTCATAAACTTCTACTAATTTTTGTCCGGCTCAGTTGCTGTTTTGTCGTTTTTGAAGTAAAAGATTAAAATATGGCGTTTATACTCATCAAAGTTCTCCATTTCAAAAACACTATTAAAATACGACACCAGAAAAGCAGGAAATTCTTTTCTGAGCACAAAAAATGACATGTACATCAACATATGATTGATTTTTTACGATAACAATGATGTTTTCCAGATAAAAACGCGGTTTCTTTTTGAACAACCCATAGCAAAGTATCCGACATTGAAATTTCTTTTAAAGGCTTTAAGTTGTCACGTCAGCGTTTTGTTGATACAAGGTTCCTTGTTCAAAATTCAGATGGAAAAGTTTATGTGATTGTTTCTCGTTTTCTTTTAAATTATTACTAATATTTGCCCCAGGTTAATTTTCTATTTTAAATATCCATGACATTGAATTCTAATTAATATATGAAGATCAGTGACAGGAATAAAAACGCTTAATTAAAAGAAAGTCATGGTATTAGGATGATTATGTTGGCATTTTTATCATGTAAGTCGCGTATTGCATGAATGCTTTGTTTGCAGTTGAGCTTAGCCTGGCTTCGGGGAGCGAAATTAAGTGAAGGTGAAGTGAAGATGTTTTAATAATTCTTCCCCCAAAGTTTCCCCAGAAATTTGGTAACTAGCGTGTGAATGGGGCAAAAAACGAGAGTGCCAAAGAAGCAACAGTTGGTTTACTTTCACAGTCTTTTGGAATTTAGTGCAAACTTTATTCAAAATGCTCAAAATAACGCTTTAAAATGACATCAATATTATAAGATTCAACAAAATGGTCATCATACTTCATGGATCAAAAAGACACATATGTATGTTCCCATCGCGGCTAAACAAACAAAACAAATAAATAACCATTTAATATTTTCATAACAGAGAATTCGGATTGAAATGCTTTGTTTATCATGTTACTTAGGATACATATTTAAAAGTATTTACAATAGAAAAATCAAAGCCAGATATAATTCGCTTCGGTCAAGTCGCATCAAATTACTAAGCAGACAAAGATACACATCATATCCAAATAAAAAAAAAAAAGGCTCAAAAAGGTCATAACATGTTATCTTTTGAAAATTGATAAATTTATTTTGAAGGCTGTAAAAACAATTTCAGAACAAAAGCACAAAAAAAAGTTGACCATTAACAGGGCCAGCCAACTTGCATAATAACTGCCTGTTTTATTTAAAATTATAAGTCATAACAAAGAAAAAAAAAACAAAAAAAAAAAAAACAAAATTCGCCCCAAGAGAAAAGTCAAGGGTTTGTTTGTCTTAAGCTTAAGCCATGCCTTTCACTTAAAAATTTCAAACGAGAAGCGGCTGTTAAGGCATGGATGTCAATATTTGTCAGCCATTATTAAGACATGTGTTTTTGCATAATATTAACATTTTTTTTTTAACATTAATTTGAAATTCTCTTCAACCTTATTGTTTGTTATTTTGGATTATTTTTGAAATCCTTAGGATCTAATGGATAAAGCAAAGATTCTGGCATTTTAATGAAAATAAACCGAATAAAACATTGACGTTATAAATATTCAGTTTACTAAATACATTGAAAATAAAAGGTATTGGAGTTAACTGTAGGGTATAATTAAAAAACTTTTTTGTTTTTCTTACACCCATTTCCTTTTTTTTTTATTTGTCCAGCTATTTTTACGCAGAAACATAAAATTTGAGATGTTTAATCATGTTTAAAGTATTAAATTTATCCCAACAAGTTGAAGAGAAAGCGCATTTAAACATTTTTCGAAAGTTCTGAAGCAAAGTTTTTTAAGCCACCTATCAAATATCCAAATCAAAGGTTTAAATGTTTTTCCTAACTTAATAGGTAAAAGCAGGTGAGCATCTTAGAAGTTAGAAACTCAAGTTAGAAAACTTGAGTGCGGAAAAGTTCAATCATATGCGATTGATATAAACTTAGCGAAAAGTCAGCATTTTTTACAGCTTCGGCAAAATGTACCATAGTATATACATTATGTAGCAAAAATGAGTTTACACATACAAATTTTTAAGAAATGTTCCCGTTTTGTATGGATAGTGTGGCTGTACTCAGCACATGTTACATTTTTCCGTAGAAGTGATATAATTTGATAATTATGATTGTGTATTTTAATGACCTTTTATATTGTTTTAAATAAAAATTAGTGAGCGGGCTTGAGGTAAATTTTTAATAAATTATTTATTAACTCCAATATTTCGAACTCCGTTGGAGTTCATTATCAAGGACTAAAATAAATATACATATAATGAAACAATTTTGCACAATGACAATAAATATTACTCACAATTATAAATTATTTTAGTAAATTAGAACATTAAACATTAAAAAACCACAACGAACAAAACCAAGTTATACATTGAACAAGAAAAATTTTTTTAAAAAATATTGCACTTAAATATTGCACATCCAGATTTTCCGCCTTGTAGTTGTCCAATGTTTTGATATTGATTTTGTTGTTATCGTCTTTGCTGTTTTTAGATCTGCTTTTGAGTCTTTTTTGTTTTGATCAGACGTCTGTAAATGTGAGCGCAGTTGTCAGTGTCTGTCTTGTAGTTGAGTCGTTTGTGTATAGGTGTGTCAATTATGTGCAGCATCTCCAGAGTAAATCTACGTGAGTAGCACCGTTGCCAGATTGGGCGATTTATCGCCAATTGGGCGCTTTTTTTCTTGTTTTTGCGCTTAAATTTTTAGGAAATCGCCTGGCGATTTTTTGGGCGATTTTTGTAAAAACAACCTTTTTTCATAAACTCATCTAATGTGTTTAAAATTTCAATTAAATAAAATAACAATTGTTTTGAAAGTGTTTGGAACACTCTGTCAACAATGCGACTGAACACAGCTCACAAGCCCTTATCGATAATTTATTTATATCGAAATTCTTATTTTTTTGAGACCGTTTCTTCAAAACATCAACTCACTTAATTCATATTTTCAATGAGAAAAAGTTGACTTTTTCAAGCTTACGTAGAAATCACAAAATTTATTCAAAGACTTGTTTCAAAAATTATAAAAGAAGACATTGTCAAAAATTTCAATTTTGATAATTTAGCTACATTCAGCTTGAATAAAATTTTAGCGGATAAAAGCAATTATAAAAGAATAAATCAGTTCCATGAAGAAATTCAAAAATTAAGTGATGATATTGTTATGATAGACATACTATCAAAATGCTAGAATTTCATTATAATTTTAATCAAGGAAATGTTAAAACGATTACCTAGTCTGTTAGAAATTTTTGAAAATGCTTTTATTTTATGTCCTGAAAGATGTTTAAACTATATAAGACCTTCTTTCCGTGAACTCTCTCTTCATTATCTATCTCTTGAAGAGCGACGTGCAGAAGAAATCGAATACGAATCTTTGTTGACATTTCCATGGAGCAATGTTTTCAAAAACAAAGTGCCATCTGAAAGTGAAGAATTTTGGTTATCGGCATACAAAATTTAGACAGCCGTAGGCGGAAAAATGTTTGACAATATTTGTAAGTTGGCATTCATCTTGTATAAACTAAATCAATGTATGAACTAAATAAAACTTCGAGAATTGACGAAACGGAGGAAAAGTCTAATATGGCTGAAGGAACTACGTTTTTTGCAAAAAGTTTTTTTTAAAGTTGCATATGAGCAAATCCTGCGTGTCGGACGTCACATTCGGACACATTTTTTTCCAATTTATATGCTGAAAATGTTTTGTTTACGAAAAAAGAACTAGTGCACCATTAAGTATTAAGGGGCTGCTATTTATATATATCAGAAAAAAAATGCAATACAAGTGTAAGTACATGAACATGAGTACATGAGTGGTTTTGATATTCAGCGCTCGGACGTTATTAAAATAGAAGTAGTTTTGATATTAATTGCAAAATCTGCTATTTGCAGCGAACTGATTCGAGCTACGAGAAAATATGATATGAATGAAACGTTAAGAATTAACTGAAATATGCAAAAATGTTAGCATAGTCATTAATTTTTATTATTGTTTTTATTTTTGTAATATTTATTATTGTTCGGACGCCATTAATTTTTCCATCATTACAGTATTTTAATTATAGATATTTTTTAAAATTATTTTTAATATTAACATCTACGTTACGTTTAAAAAAATGGGCTGATCGAGCATAACAAAAATTACGAAATGTTTGAAGTCCTTAAATGTATATTTTTAATATTTTGCCATCTATTGTGGAGCGATGTTACGGAGTTTTCAATTTTTTTTTTACGTACATTACCTTAATTTATGAAATATATACATAATTATATATATAAAAATATACATATATATAAAAATACATGTGTATCCAACCAACAAACTGTCCAAACTGTCCAATTAAATTTAAATGTTGCTAACAAGAAACATATTCCTGAAACCTCAGTGAAAGACATATACAGAAAGGGTTCGAGAATTCAGAGCTCGAAAATAAAAAAACTTATATACGAAAAGCTTTTATATCAATAGCTTTCTTAGATCAGTAAACAACCTGGAAAAAATAAAAAAAAAAACTTAACTCGAATATTGACTGTGCATTGCGTATTTTTTTTTTTATTACATAAGAACTCAAGAAAAAAAAAATTTTTTGGATACTTAAATGTAGATATATTTAGCTTTTTATAAACAATAATGCTCTTGAAAAAGGAGCATCTTTAGTTTCTCACGCTTGGTAGACTATTTTCGGGATTTGCCCATATTGAAAAATTCTAAAAAATTATAGTTTCTAAAAAAATGTTCTTTAACGATCAAAATTCTCGTATAAAATGAAGTAGCTTTTTTATTATTTTTTATAGATCTCAAAAATATGAAAATAAGAATATCTAATACTATTAACAGATCTCAATATTATTTGAAAAAAAATGTATATAATTTGTTTTGTTTTTTCTAATATAATAAATTTCTTAGAAAAATGGCGATTGTTTTTTTCATTGGGCGATTTTGGGCGATATTTTTTTTAAATCTCGCGCTTTTCTCAAAAAAGTTCTGGCAACACTGGTGAGTAGTTCTTTTCTTGTTGTAGTATTTGTATATTGTCAAAATTGGGAGCGTGTCCAGTTCTACTACAGTGGGCTGCAAGTGCAGTTTTTTGTTCAATGGGTTTGTCATGTACTTTTTGATCTGATTTATGTCCTGCTATTCTAGTCCGTAGTTTTGTCATAGTTGTTCCAACATATACCTTATTGCTTACGTTGGATCCGTCACCTGCGCACGAAATTTGATATATCAAATTCGATTTGTCATTTTTGACAATTCTGCATTTCATTGTGCTGAATAGTTGTCGTAGTGTATTATTAGTCTTAAACGCAATTTTATATTCGTCTTTATTGTACATGTTGGATTTTTTGAATTTTTCCGAATAACCTGGTAAGTATGTTAATGATTTATATATTTTAGATATATTGTCAATATTTACCACCACATTTGTTCGTTCTTTGTATTCTTTTAAAAGTCTTTTTGACGTCCAGATCGGAAAGTCATTTTTTGTAAGTATAGTCAGTATTTTTCTTATATTGTCCTTGTGAAATTCTTGATCGCTGATGCTCAATGTCCGTCTTATAAAATTTTTCGCGGTATTAATTTTCGTATTTTTGGGGTGATTCGAATAAAAATTAATTAATCGTCCAATAGCAGTTGGTTTTTGATACCAGTCAACTTTTAAAGGATTTTATTTTCTTATTACAAGGGCGTCTAAATATGGAAGTTTTCCTTTGTCTTCTTGCTCCATTGTAAATTTTATGCGTCTGTGGAATGTGTTAAGCTTGTCTAGGGTATCCTTAATTTTATCAGTTTTAACTATAGCAAATAAGTCTTCTACATATTTAGTTAATATTATTGGCTTAACGTCAAGTCCTTCTAAAGATTTGTCAAGTAATTCTTCTAATATTATTTCAGCAACTATGGGTGAGGCTGGGGACCCCATTGGCATTCCTATGAGCTGTAAGAAGGTTCTCCCATCATATTTAAAATATCTGTTGTCCTTAATGTAAAATTTGAGAATCTCCATAAAGGTATCTTTAGTCATTTTAGTGTACTGTTCGATAATTGTCCATTTTCTGTTTATAATATTAAGTGCTAAGTCAACTGGTATGCTTGGAAATAGTGAAACTACGTCAAATGATACTATCGTTTCATCGTCATGTATGGAGCATTCTTTTAGTCTATTTTTAAAGTCCACCGCGTTCTTTACATTATAAATAGAATCCCTAGTTACATTTTTATGATGGTTTATGATGGTTAATCAACGGAAGAACATATTGGTCAACAATTTACTAAAATAATTTATAATTGTGAGTAATATTTATTGTCATTGTGCAAAATTGTTTCATTATGTGTATATTTATTTTAGTCCTTGATAATGAACTCCGACGGAGTTCGAAATATTGGAGTTAATAAATAATTTATTAAAAATTGACCTCAAGCCCGCTCACTAAAATTTATAATTTGATAATTTCATAGGAATTAAGTGGCGTTAAAATTGCGCATTTGAAAATATTTGATTATTTGTAGAATACAATTGAAGCTAGGACGTTGCAAAAATAAGTTTCCAATATATTCGCTGCAAACAAAATCTATCAGAGTCGCGATTTTTAATTTTTCCAAAAAATTTAAGTGTGGAAAAAGGAAGGAGTTAACAACAAAATACCACAACCTCAACATGCTCTGATAGCGGTAAGCCACTGTGATCGAATTTTCGAAGATGCACATGAGTTAAGGCTATGCCTAAAAGTATGAGAAGATCAAGGTTAACCTTGACACAGGGTGCATCATAAGTAGATAAGAACTCAGTTACTAATGTAAAAGCGTTCTCTTCGGCAAAATAAACTTCTGGGTAACTTTGTCCGCATATTGGCAGTATAAGTAGGACCTTAGTAGCTTGAGTGGATCACAGTGAAAAGTCATGCAAGACTATTGATGAGTTGGTGTAGCGGCCAACGAAACAGTCTGTATAGTCAAGCTGTGTGATTTGCTCTATACAGAGCCGTTGTTGTTGTTGTTGTTGGTTATTGCCTTCTTTGTCTTCATGTTGTCTTGTTGTCAACATACTTGGCCTAAAGCTCAAATTTGTTTTCAATATACAGGGTAGCTGATGAATATTTATACATTAAAAAACTCAAATAACTTTTTGTTTAATTCATGTTACTTATTTTTTATTTATTCATTTCAAAAATAAAATATTTTAATTAAGCTAATTTAATTGGTTTTAAAAATAATTGTATTTAAATGGCTTTTCATTACTGTCTGGAGGGTTACAGCGGAAATTGCCTCAATTATCGTTCGAATGATGGAATGCTTTAAATCATTAAAATTTGTTGGTTTTGTTCTGTAAACTTCTTGTTTGCAATAACCCCACAAGAAAAAGTCAGGCGCAGTAAGATCAGGAGATCTTGGGGGCCAAAGGAATGTGGAGTTTCTGGAATTCAGCTTATTGGGGAATTTTTTGCTGCAATTCTGTCATAACAGGCCTGGCTATGTGGCAAGTTGCACCATTTTGTTGAAACCATACAGAGTTGAATGGGATTCTCTTTCGGCGTAGTTCTGGAAAGAAAAACTCTTTCAGCAACTTTAAGTAACGGTCTCCATTGACCGTAACAGTAAGACCGTTTCCTTCGAAGAAGTAAGGACCGACAATGAACCTTGATGAAACTGCATACCACACTGTGACGCGAAGTGGATGCAATTGCATCTCATGCAGTACCTGTGGGTTAGAAGCACTCCATATTCGACAATTTTGTTTATTAACATTGCCGTTTAAATCGAAATGGCCCTCGTCAGATATAAAAAACACAGGTGCGTCACTGGACACACGACAGAAGCGAAGCATTTTCACAATTTCATAGATTTGATAATTTAATGGCTTTTTTCGATTCGAATAATTTTTAAATTCAAAACTTGAAAATAACAAAGTAAACTAAAAAACACACGTTTATCTTCACACCAATAAGTTTTATTATATATCATTATTATTTTTTTTTCTGTCACTTAGAAAAGCACTTGTCAACGCACTTTTGGTCAATGTTAATTTTTCCTTCGCGCTATGCAAAAATAAAAAAAAAAATAAAAAAAAAAATCCCCCAAACAATAACCCAAACTACTGAACGCTGTTGATGACAGTGTGGAATAGAAGAAGCAACAGTTTTGTTTTTTGCTACTTTTGTTGTTTGGCTAGCCAAGACACAATCCTTTGAAGAATAGTCAACACACAATCCTTTCTTAAATTAATAGATTATAGTGATCTGCTGAAACATAGCTTTAGCTAATGTTTATCACTGAATCAACAAAATTATGAAAGAAAGGGTTTAAGCGTAATGGTTAGAGGAAAGTACCAACAAACGATAGAACTGTGAGTTGTGGGTTCAATTCCTGTAGCGGGCAAGAAATTATTTTTAATTTAACATTTTCTGGTTCAATTGATGCAAGCAAAAAACAATATCAATTCTAAGAAAAAAGGTGTCGGAAAAAGTGTCGTTTTTTCTGATTTCACTCTAGCAAATCGCAGAACGAGGCGTAAAAAGCTTCGCTTCAAAATGTTCAACATGTTTTCGTCCTCATCCGCCATTTGAATGATCCATTCGCAAAATTCCAAGCGAATCGGCAAGTCTGCTGCATTCAGTTTGTTTGTAAGTTGTATCTTATATGGGAATAATTTTAAATCTTTATGAATAATTGTCTGCAGAGACTGTCTGATGATACCCATTTGAACAGATAAGCTCCTTGTCGAAACACTAGGATTCTCCTGTACGGCAGCACCAACAGCAGCGATAGTTTCCCGAGTCCGAACTGAGGGTTCTCGATTATAAGGCTTTCTTGCAATTGTTCCACGTTTGGCAGAATTATTCACGAGCCTCATAATGGTCCATCTGCTAGGAGGAGTGCCACCAAACGTTCGCCTTTATTCTTTTTGGACGGAAACTATGTACTCCAATGCATGAAAGCGTCGCACAATCCAAATTCTGGTCTCATTGTCCCAATTTTCCATTTTTGTTTTGTGTTCCATTACACGGAAAACAGTTATTACGTTTTTTTTTTGTAGCACCCTTCATCAGCCACCCTATAAATAACACAGTGCAACACGAAAAAAAATAACCATATACGGACACCACTACGTGATAAAAGACTAAAAAAAAAAGACCCGTGTCTCCCAATTTTTCCCAAAGTCATGCACTTTTTTGTTTATGGGCCGCCAAAGATTTGGGGCCTCGGTATCATTTTCGCAAAAAAGTGATCATTTTCTCGGGCTCATATCTTGCAAACCGTTCAGAACTTCGATTTACTCTCTGAGGCAAAGTTGTAGCTCTTGTCATAAAGAACAAAAATTGCGAACATATAAAATCAAAAAACTTCACCTTCCAGATCAAAATCGCAAAAAACTTAAAATAATTCGATTTTTTTTACCTTTTTTCTCCTGTTCAGGTCCATAGGTAGCAAACCGTTCAAAATTCAAGGAAACAATCAACTACAAAAATTTACCTAAGATCTCAATAAACAAATTTCTAGAACATATAAACTTCCTGGGAATTATTCTTAACACCGTTTTTTAATTTCATTTGTTTTTTATTTACTTCAACATTGAGATACTATGCGGCCTTGGTGATACAAAATTTTCAGCTGCAAGCACTGGTAGTGTGGCTGTTGCAGTTGCTTTATAAATTTTGTTCTTCTCAGCATGTCGATTTAGACGACATGTGTAATTTACGCATGCATAGCAACTGGTTGCATCATGATCACCTGGGCGATTAATCCAGTTTACCGGCTTACAATACTTCATAGTACCTCTGCCTCCACTCAACCATGCCATGAGATTGTTATAACATTGGCGACACACTGTATTAGGTGTGTAATTTTCAACAGTCAAATCTACTTCGTCGAAAACCAATGTATATGCTCTTTTGAATTCACTAGTTAAAAGATTCTTTTCCTTCTGAAATCTTGTAGATGTTTTTTTTCTGGTTTGATGACCGCAAACGTAGCAAAATAAATCAATTTTTCACACTGCATACTGAAACTGTCAGTTGCCACTGTTGTGTACGAATTATATTGTAGCACTTTATATATGTAACTTTCACCACGTCACTTTTTTCACTTTTGCGTGCTACCTAAACAGTGTTAATGATAATGAAAGGTCATATTAAGAGGCTGAACAGAATCAAAAATCGTTGAGGCCTCCGATCTGTGTTGTTGGAAAATACATGCAAAATGTAGAAAAAAACGCAGCTCTTTACCCGCAACGATAAATCGCACACGTAGAATCTATTCTATTTCTTCTCGTGCGACCGACGATTCTCTCTCTGAGTGGCATTAGTGTTGCCATATTTTTGCTAAGAATTGGATGTGTTTCATGAAATTTGCTTAGTTTTGTTTTATCTTCTGACATTTCTTGTTTGTGTGTGTTGTATTCACACAATTGAAGAGACCAATACATTGAAATGAAATAGAAAAAATAAATAAAAAAAAACTAAATAAAAGCAACTTGGAATCGTTAATCGCAATCGCATCATTCTGGACACATTCTCTGCGTTCGACGAACAGAGAGGGTCGTTGGTCGCAACGATTTTTAATTCTGTTCAGGCTCTAAAATTGGGTATGTTATTTATATTTATATTATTTTCTGACACATCTTTACACTGAAGAGCTGCACGACTACATTCCATGAGAATGAGAGTCCACACGAAGCGCTTAGAATGGAATGGAATGTGGCAGTTGTGTTCAAGGAATACTCTCAAAGGAGTACTCTCAATATTAGAGTATTCGTTTTAGAGTACTCCCAAATGGCTGAGCGGAATGTAATTGAATAAGCGAAACTGAAAGTTTGATCTTGTTTTTTGTTGTTGTCTTATTTTTTTTACAGTACTAGTACTAAGATATATATAAATATAGTACTAAGATAAATACATAAAAAGTTATTAAAAAAATAAAATTCTTAGTGAACCAAAATGTAATTTCATGAATTTGGAACATATTATCCAAGTCAGTTTTTCCCATATTATTATGAACGAACATTATTTCGTTTACAAATTTACAATTTATGTCTATTTGTTTGTTAATTTGTAACTCACATTAATGTTATTTTTTTTATTTTTTTTTTTTATTTAAAAATTAAAAATAAAATAAAAAATTTACTAAAATTCATATTGTATAAAAAATAAAATATTTGACAACATTAAAAGCAAACAACACTGAAGTAAACACCAAAATTCAGCGAAACTATTTTAGAGTACTCTCAATACTTCGAATGCATTCCATAAAAAGAGGTACAAACCAGTGTTGCCAGAGAGACGAACTGAAATTTACCACTATTTGGGAAAAAATTTACCACTTTCGGAGAAAATTTACCTTTTCGCAAAATAAAAAAAAATTTAAAAATTTTTAAATGATTAACAACCGTTATTATTTTTTTTTTTAGTATACATATATTTATCTCTCCTCAACAAGCTAACCGTCAACTCTTGACGTGTATAAACCGGGACTTACCGGCTATTTTGTCTCGCTATTTTTGAATTTAATTCACTTGTTGCTCTCAATTATTGACCAATGTAAAAAGGTCTTTGTTCATCAACTAAAGATAGATAATTCAGATTTTTTTTTTGTTACACAGGATGAGTCACAAGAATATTGAACTACTTGTGTGTTTGTTAAGTGAGGTAACAGTACTGCTAATAACTCGAAAAATTAACAAGTCTAAAAAAATTATTATTTCCGCAAAATTTACCACTTTTGGTCAAAAATTACCTTTTTTACCTCTGTCCAAAAAATGAGTAAAAAATTACCTCAATTAGGGAAATTTACCTCAATCTGGCAACACTGGTACAAACGACAAGATTGTAAATATTCATTTAACTCTCTCAAATAGAATGGCACATTTATTCGCTCTGGAAAATTGATGTTTCGCACTCATTCGTTTCTCTTTGTAAATGACTTGAGAATATGGAAAACTCGCTTAGAATGCATAGAATGGTAAATAAAAGGAATACATTCCTGCACCTCTTTACTTTACACTCAACACACATCTTTGACATCGAAATTGACATCTTTTACTCAATTTCGCAAAAAATATTAGTTACGTCAATTAGACATACGAGCGACGATATAACTTCAGTGAAACACATTTGTCCTAAAAATATTGGTTCTTGTCGACGATGTCCAAAGAACCAATACAAATTCCTGTGACTCATCTGTGAGCCTTAATATGCCCTCTTTTAATTCTTGCCAATTATTGCCAAGTTTGGCTCATGAACTGTCTGTTATTTATTAAATTCATAAGTGATATTTGCTCATTGATATATACGAGTGTTATGTAAAAAAAAAAACATTAAATATTAATAAATAAAAAGTATTTTTTTTATCTAGTTTCATTCTTTTCTTTTAAATTTTTGTGAAAAAAACGTCCAGAAATTATAACATTTCACAAATAAGAACCACCCGTGGAACAAAGTGGTTCTTATTTGTGAGAGCCTACTCTGTATGTTTCCAAGTTTTAAACAGTACGGAGTTTGTTAAATTTGTCATAATTTCAATGAAAATATTACAAAAACTTTGTAATAAAAACCATACAACGTGGAAGAAGTGGTAAGTTTGCAAAATAGTCCTTAACAAGTTTAACCTAAAAGCAACTGCGAAACATGAATATAAAGAAACTCGAGATGAACAGCTGGTTTTGACAACTAGCTCGATTTTCTCTGCTTTCTACTTCATTCCGTTACGAGTCGCCCCTACCTCATAATTCTGCATTTTCCAGCCAAGAATTAATATTTCTTAATTTAAAACTTGTACTTTCTAAACTTTTTTAATAAAAAGATCAACATTTTCAGTTTCAAATGACAATTAATTCATTGCCTTTAAATAGTTTAAATGTTGCAACATGATATGACTCAAGTGGGTGTCTCAATCATATCTAAAGATAATTTTGTTTGTGCTTTTTGACTTCATTAATTATTTTGCCATAAAATTATTTTATCAAGGTAGCTATCGCATGGTTGCTTAAAATGTCTTAGAAATTTGGAAATGTCATTAAATTTTTTTGGAAATTGGTCAAAAAAAAACAAAAACATCACAACCACTTCTTTATAGAAAATAACAAACATTTTCGCATGAAACTGAAATAACCGCCCTGATTTAATTAAAATAATAATCATCTCGTATTACAAGATATTCAAATTGGTTCCGAGTAGCTGATGAGCTGATGAGCTGATTTTTTAGGCCATTCGTCTTTTGATGACTTTTCAACTACACATTTAATTGGAAAGAGGATGAGTTTGCAAACACACATTTACAGGAAGGATATCTTTGTTAGGGTTCTTTTTTTTGTAGTACAAATTTTCAGTTGCATGCTTGTTGCCAGCTTTAATTTATTCTTTGATAGGCGTAAATTGAATTGACCAAGCTTAAATTTGGAAGTTTGTTTTTATTAAAATGTATGTGTGTATAGAGAGATTTTTTTAGCATTTTAACACTGCATTCACTTTAGCAGTCCAATGATCAAACATTCATCCCAAAATTCAACAAGGTGTCATTACTTATAAATTTGGTGGTTGACCAACTATGTTTTCTTTTTATTTTTTTGAGGTTTCAAAGGCTCTCAAGCGAAAGTTTTTGCTTTTTAACACAGCCAGAGAAGTGATAAAAAGCTTGTCAATCAGTATAATTAAAAAAAATATGTATTTATATATCTAGATGTTATAGAAGTTTTCAATCTTTTTCTTTGCCTTCTTATCTTCCAACTTTTAAGAAGCACATGTATATACATTGAATATCAAAAATCTCCTTAAATCTTCTTCTAAAATATATTTGAAATAATAATTTCAAAGTTTTCAAAATAAATTAAACTTCCTAACGAATGCATAGTTAAAACATACTAATTGCATTAAAAACAGCTTCAACTTGCAAATGCGATTTTATTGTAACAATATTTGGGTTTTTTAATCGTTTATTTCGCTTCCTAGTGCCGCAGGACTTTAAAAATACTGTGAGTGCAGAACAAGCGTCAGAATTCAAGTTAATTGTTTTATAATTAAAGAATATTCTTGCGTTCTCTTCAATGGCATAAAAAGCTTAGATTATTTTTTGAACAGTGGGACGAATTGGATAGTCGTCAAGTTAATTCTTATAATTTAGAGTTCATCGAAGACATTTTTATCGAATAATTATGATTTAATTAATTTTTCTGGAAAAATTTTACATCAATTGCTGAGGTATACATGGTTTTGCTTTGAGGCAAATCGGGGTAATTTCCGAAGTAATTTTCTGCAAAAGAACCCAAAATCTGGGTGTCTGAGAATTGGCTCATCATTTCAGTGTTTTCAGATATTGGGACAGTGTTGAATCGATAGTGGATTTTTGGTCTTCTTTAAGGGTTATGTACCGGATGCATACAGTTATTTTTACTCTTTTTGCGAAAAATGGCTTTTCAGCTACCTTTGAGTTTTTGGAGTTTATTGGAGTTTACGATTCCCTAAGAGTAAACTTTCATACATAACCCGGCGAAACGAAAAAAAAAAAAAAAGGGTTAGTAAAATCGGGTGGTAACCAATAGTGGTGACCTTATGTTTTTATTTCGCTTCGTTAAACGGCAGTAGAAACTATGCTTGGAAGGAAAATTTTAGTTTTCTAACGCACCATATTGGTGATTCAATTTGGTTCATGCATTTGCTGAGGTGAAATATCGATGTCCTAAAATCAACGAGTAGTTGTAGTAAATTACTAGTGAGTAACGAATATTTTCATCTTGTACCAAAAAAAACTTTCCAGTGGTGTTGGGATAGAAAATGATATGTAAATTGAAAGTTGTGTCACATATGTATTTTAACACATTATCCCAGTAGGCAACAGCAGAAGTCTATGATTTTATAAAGGGTGTCCCAACAAGAATGCAATTTTTAAATTGACTGATGCAGCAATTAATTGTTTCTCTGGCTGTATGACATGTGGCGCCGTCTTGTTGGAACCACATGCCCTCCACATTCATTTCTTCAATTCTAGGCAAGAAAAAACTGGTTATCATTTCACGATACCGACACCATTGACTGTTTGAGCTTGACCTGCCTCATTTTCATAAAAAAAAGGTCCAATGATTTCTCCAGCCCAAAAACCACACCACACAGTGACATGTTGAGGATGCATTTGCTTCTCGTGAATCACTCGAGGATTTTCCTCACCCCAAATTCGACAATTCTGCCTACACGGTCGAAAATTTGGGTTTAATTATAAAAACATTAAAACTCTTTTTGGGTTTAAAGCTACTTTTTTAAACCCTACGGTTTCTTTTTTGAACTCGTCAAGGTTTAATTTCGGAACATTCACGAATTTTAAACTCTAGGGTTTAAAAAATAAACTCAAAAAGTTTAAAACTATATGTTTTTAGACATTTTAACTCAAAAGGTTTAAAATTTGGCCTTGAGGTTTATATTTTAAACTCTAGGGTTTAAAAAGTAAACCAATACGGTTTTAATTGTAAACTCAAGGGTTCTAAAAATAAACTCTCGGTTTGAAATCAAAACCGCGGAGTTTTAAATTTTAAACCAAAGGGTTTTAATTTAAAACCTTTTTGGGTTTGGATAAATATAGAAACCCTCAAGGTTTTAAATTTAAACCAATATTTTTGACCGTGTATTGACGAAGCCATCAAGATGGAAATGGGCCTCGTCACTGAAGATGATTTTAGCGGCAAAATCAGCATTTTCATGTTGTCTCTCAAATACCCAATTAACGAACTCCCTTCGCTGTCCATGGTCAGCTGGCTTCAGTTCCTGAGTCAATTGAACTTTGTATGCATGAAGATGCAAATCTTTCGTCAAAATTCGCTGCATAGTGGATTTGGAGACACCAATTTGTAGAGCTCGGTGTCGAATTAAGGTGGATGGAGTTTGAGCGACATCATCACGTACAGCTGCGACATTTTCGGTCGATCGACCTGCTCGAAGGCGCGTTGTTGTCTTTACATCACTAACAGACCCAGTTTTGGCAAATTTATCCATTAATCTCTTTACAGTTGACTCTTTTGGAGCATTATTGTGACCCCAAATTGATCGCAATTTGCGAACTGTAGCCGCAAAACTTTCACCATTTTGGAAAAACAATTTCACAATGAGAATGCGTTGTTCCATTTTTCCATTTTTACTAACCTCGTACCTTCTACTAGCAAACAGTAACAATTGTTCAAATGTCAAACAATGACACTTCCAGTGTTGCCACATTTAAAAATTGCGTTCTTGTTGGGACACCCTTTATTAGTAGAACTTAAGCCGGGAGTAGAATGATTGCGTATGCGTTTTTCATCCGTTTACTCGCTAGAGCAATTTACGCAAGAAAATGATGGTAGAGTTCAATGATTGCGTTTTACGTTCGGATTAAGCAGGGCTACAAAATTATAAAACATTTGGTATGTTCTTAATGTTGAGTTTTTATAGTTTTTACACAAAAATACTAAAAATGTCTCCATTTATAATTAAAACAAACTTAAATCCTGAGTATAAAAAATGTACTTTTGAGAAATTAATAATGAAAAAATTATAGACATTCTTAATTCTTAAGATTTATTCACAAGAGCCATCCCTAAAAGTAATGAGTTTCTGACTCGTTTCTTTTATTTCTTCTATCTGTTCGTTATAAGTAACGAGCTGTCAAAAAACGCTAGTTACGCAAGAAAAGTTGAAGTATTTTCAACCTTCTTGCGTAACTAGTGTTTTGCCAGCGTAACGTTCACAACCATTGAACTCGCTCCCATAAGCTTTCACATACTTCTATTTTAGAACGCCAGCGAGTAAACGGATGAAAAACGCATACGCAATCATTCTACTCCCGGCTTTAGTAGTAGAATTGGTAGAACAGCTGTTTCTTTCAATCGTATATCCGCAGCAGTTTCTCCCAATCGAAATAAATCGATTCATCTTAAAAGAAACCATTTTCCACTAAAATCAGCATGTCCGTTGACAATTCACAAATCTTTACATGTACAGAAAGAGACATTTGCAACCATTGCACTATAGTTAATTTGACTCATTTTTGTGGCAAAAACTTATTTTTCGCACTTCCAAGATTACATTTTTTGTTGTTGGTATTTGATAAAGAAAACATCAGATCAAATAACGGCAAGTTTTGTTTTTGAAAAAAAGAAACGACTGCTTAGCAGGTGGTCAAAGTCATTGTTTGTGAGCCACGTGTTGAACGCAGTATACAGTGATTTTTTTGTCGAATTTTTAAGTTGTTTTAAATAATTAAAAAGAAAAACATTAATTTCAATAAAATATGGAAAAGAGAAGTGATAGTAAGTGCTTAATAGCTTAAGAGAAAGATTTTGTCAAAAAAGTTTTTTGTTGGCGAAAAAACTCATACTTCTGACATAACCTATAATTAAAGTTTTTTTTTTCTTAGAAATGAATTTTGTATAAGCTGACCATGTTTAGACTATCAGAAACGTGTAAAGTGAAGAATTTTGAGCTTAATTCGTCATTTTCATCTTACGATTTTTTGCGTTTATTGAGATATATGTAACAATAATTTTTTCGTAGGCAGTCTCCGGTTGCAAAAAAGTGAACTTGCGAAAGTTTGGTTCAATGAACAAAGGAAAGAGGAGAAGAATGCTGCTGTTTACAAATTTATGGCAAGTCAAGTAAAATACGACAATATTTTGAATGAGGTATCGTCTTCGTTGAAAGAGAAAGTGCGAACTTTTTGTAGGAATCTATCAGTTAGATGGAAGAGTTCTCACAGGAAGATAGACGTCTTTCAGAAACAACACAAACTGTGGCTAAGCACTCAATTTAATTTGGCAATTAAGAAGTTCTCAACTAAGTCAACTACATCTTTAATAGATCTTTGATCTTTAATTGATGCAGAGGATCTCTCGAAAAGTCAGTGCTATGAAACAGAATTGCTAGTCCAACTAGGCCATCGAAAATAAGAAAACTTGAACTTATACTGGCAGAAAATACGCCAGTTAGCTTAACTGTAGACGAAGCACTATACTTCTTGTTAGAGAACAATTTCACAAAAGAGCAATATCTGAACATAAGACGTGAAAGCAAAATTAGAAATTGTTATATATATCCGCTTTATAACGACGTCGCAGCTTGTAAAATTAAATGCAGACCAAATTGTATTCAAATAAGTGAAACTAAGGCAATGGTTCCTCTTCAAATGTTGTTGGAGCATACTACAAAAAGAATCGTTGCAATGCAGAAAGAGGTTATATCGTCATTAATGACCGAAAATAACGATATTTAAAAGCTAATCTGATTGTTAGCTATGGATTCGATGGCTGCACGGGACATTCATCTTATAAGCAGGGATTTAAAGAACCATCTACTTATCAAGGTTCCGATTTATTTTTATTTGCAACCACAATGACCCCACTAAGACTAATAGATTCGATTGGAAGACCTTTGTGGAAAAACCGCACACGGTATTATTGATAATACAGAAATTATTAATTTAATATAGAAATTATATGTTTTAATATTATCAGAAACTTAAACTCAACAATGAGGAACGGGTTAAAATTGAATATGTTAATTACATAACAGATGACCCAGGAGTCGATGTCTATCAAAATGTTGGCGATTCGCAACATGACTTTACTCTCTGTAATGATGCTTACTTGAGAAGAAATTCCCAGCACGGTAGTCAAATCAAGTCTGCTCTTGAGGAAATATGGGCGGCGAAATGCACTTTGCCTGACGGTCTACAAATTGTTATGGGCAGAGTTTATACTTCAGTTAATAAGAACGTTGAAGGCAAAATAGACTTTCTTCACGAAGCATTTTGAACTTCCGCTCATACTTAGCGGCGAATTCATTATTCACTTCAATTTTTTTTTTTTTTTTAAATAACTAAATTAATATCTGGTTTCTGGTAGAACACTGAGGACCACTAGATATGGCGCAACCATAGCACAGTGCGTTTTTTTCGATTTTAGGATGACAAAAGTCATGTCTCAAAAAGTATTTTAGGTAGTGACATGAAATTCTGCACGCTGATGTTGATAATCAAAAGAATAATAGATACGAAAATTGGGCGTATCGGTCAACTGCCACTCCTACCTCCCATACAAATGGGGTAGCAATGGTGACATACGATTGATTTTATACATGCTATAACAATGAAATTCAGGTTTTTAGGTCATGTTACAACTTAAAATCTTTTATATGAAAGTGAGCGTGATCAGTCAACTGCTACGCCCGTTTCTTAAACTCGAACTATAATTATAACTAGTTAAGTTGCATGTATTCTAACCTGTATGGAGTTTATTTTATATTTTAGCAGACAAATTAATAGAAAATTTTGGACAAAACAAAACAAAATAGATTTAGTACATTTATTCTGAGGCCGTGTGCTATTCGGAAACTTTTCACTCGTGGTAGAAGAGAATTTACTGAGTTGAATACAATTTCTGTCTGTTGAAATAAAATTGTAATTTTTGCTGTGCCAAAAGGACGATGAAATTTTGACAACTAGAAATGTTGACGTTTTAGATTTTGGTAGTGCACTAGCACAAGAATTTAATTTAATTTGCGAAATTGTTGATATATATTGAAAATTAGGGATTCTGGCTGCTACGCTGTCGGAAACACAAAATTTTTAACTGCTTCACGACTCACAAACTCACAAGTGTTTTTTTTTTCATTTTTGCTTGTGTCAAAAATTCTCTTTCCGATTGTCAAAAATTATACTAGCCCCTGGGGCTACATGAATTTTTGACAGTCATATTCACCTCACAAGTGCCAAATATTCTCTTTCAGACTGTCAAAATTTCATCATCCGAGTGAAAAGTTTCCGAATAGCACACGGCCTGATTCAGAATTTTCGTAAAAAAATTCTGTAGGCTTAAGTAGTTTTATGACACCTGCTTCTAAGTTCGATCGTTTATACTTGGGCGGTTGTTGCTAAGAGTTAACAATTGGATCAGAGGAAATTAATAGTCGATGTAGCATATCTTCATTTGTGTCTTTTCTTGAAGTTTTTCTGGTAAAGAATTCTCTAGAACGCCTGTTGTCCTTATTTCTAGCTTCCAGAGCCTCTTCAGAGAGCTGTCCTGTTGGAATTATGCATGTAGCAATTATTCTCTCTCCATGATGCAGAACCTTTAAATTCAGATTGAAAAATAATTATATAAAAATAGTAAAATTTTAATCATTACCTTGTGAACAGTTACTGCATATAGTATCATGGATATGTAGCCAAATAAAGTTCCTTTGTATCAGCCGCATACCTTCCAAAAGCACGTGAATCTATTGAAAACCCACAGCTTAAGCACTCCAATATAATGTGAAACCTTTCAATGAGTTCTAAGCTTATTCCGGTTATTTCGGATGATTTTCCAGCATTTCTGAAGAACTTTCTGGCAGTATTTCCATCGTTACTGTTTCCACCATGCTTAGGGATGTCTACTAAAAGCCCCAATTCCTCTGTAAATTTGTGCTGAATATAAAGCTTTTTACCACAAAGTTAACAGTCAGATTTTTTATGGTCAGCGCAACAAATTTTTTCTGTATTACTAATGGTTTCGAAGTTACAGCTGTTTGAATACGTGCACAAGTTGAATTTTTTTTTTTGTTTTTAATGTTTCTAACAGTGTATAACTTTTAAAAAAAAAAGATTTCGGATTTAGTTATTTTTATGAGCACTATTAGCCTTCAAAGTTTCAAAAAAATCGGCTACACTTAGGTCAAATTTTGCTCAAAATTTGTCGAATATATATGGAATCACCGATATATGTACTGAAAAATCTTTTAATAAGCATAAATATGGTTTCTGATAATGAGTACTTATGATATTTATTCAAATTCTGTAATTTGCTGCAAGTTATCTTATAAGAATTTCATGAATTATGTTATATTTTCAAAAACTAACCTAATAAACAAGAAACGGCTTTAATGTGGCTATGAAAAGGTACAGTTGCTTATATGAAGATTTCTATAATCTGGTAAAAAAAGAACAATGGAACTTTTTTAAAATAAAAGTAGGTATGCTAGGCATTATTAAAATGATATTTTTGAGAAAATATCGACTGACCTATTTTTATACCCCTACGTTTAAAAAACGTAAACGGGGTATATTAATTTTGTCACTCCGTTTGTAACGCCACGGAGGCGTGGTAGGTATAGAAAAGTATATATATTCTTGATCAGCATCACCACCCGAGTCAATTTAGCCATGTCCGTCTGTCCGTCTGTCTGTCTGTGATCACGATTACAGCCGTAATGTTCAAGCTATCATCACAAAATTCGATATTTAAGCTTGTATCTAAAAAATAAAGGTCAAGCTTAAAAATGATCCAAATAAGGTGAAAACCACGCCTACCTCCCATACAAAGTGACTTTATCAAAACGGTAAAATCACTTAGAATTCCACAAAAATAAATATATAGACTTGAAATTTTGCACATGAGCTTTACTATTTAAAATACACACTGAATATGAAATTCAACCAAATCGGATGAAAACCACGCCTACCTCCCATGCAAAGTGACTTTATCAAAAATTTAAAATCTCTTTAAATTCCACAAAAACTAATATATGGACTTGAAATTATTTGAACTTATTATTACTTGCATATGAACTTTGATATGTAACATGTACATACACTGTGTATGAAATTCAATCAAATCGAGTGAAAACTATACACACCTACCATACAAAGTGACTTTATCAAAAAAAACAAAAGAGAATATTTTCTGTTAAAACTATGACGAAAATGTTTTTACATATAAAAATGTTTTTGACTGCTTAAGACTTTGAATAGATCTCAATTCGGACGTAGGGGTATTTTAACTTCAGCCCAGTCGAAGATCATTTCTTACTAGTTTTAAATTGCCACTGAATATTGACTTTTTTTAAATTTTATGAATAAAATTAGTTTTTTCGGTGATTTTTATATTATAGTTCCTGTTCATAAATAATGTCAAATAAAATTATATATTATGAAATTTTTTGTTGTTAATAATATTACTAAAAATTAACTTAATCCTGTATTATTTACAAAAACTAGCCTGTTTAGTAAGAAACGTCTTAAATATTGGAACGAAAAGTTACAGTTGCTTTTATGAAGATTTCTGTAATTTGATAAAAAAAGGCAAGGGAACTTTTTTTAAATAAAAAGTAGAACTACTAAGCATATTAAAAATTTAATTTTCTAAGAAATATCGAATAACCTATTTTTCTAAATGTCTACTAAAAAGTTAAATTTTTTTAATTTTAGAATTAAAAGTATGGTTTTTTATTTTAATTTTGTTTATTTTCAATTATTTTATTTTATTTTTAAAAATCAAAACAAAATTGAACAGTATTTTTTTATAAAAAAATTGTATATAAAATTTTTTTGCCGATTGAAAATACTTCCAACTTAAACAAATTATTTAAAAAAATACAAATATTTTTAAAACTTGTAGGTATTGTTTTTTAATTAGTTTAATATATAACTTGCGGAATAAAAAAATTCTTTTTTTGAAATTCAACAGAAAAATGTTGGGACTTTTGTCATCCTAAAATTGAAAAAACCGCACTGTGCATCGGTGCGATGTTTTCACTATTCGTTAACATGAGTTACATAAGTTTTATAGTTTCCACAAACCTATTGCCCAAGTATTCAATAGTGACATAAATATTCAAGAAATTTATCATATAATACCAATAATGTACCTTTTATTAACCCCTTTTCCTTATTGTGTATATTTCAAGATCATCGTTTTTAAGAAGTAAACTCCAGTCACGCACCGGATCCGACAAGCACCTTTTTCTAAACTCTTTTCAACCAACTGAATTATTCCTTATCACTTTTTCTCTTCTTAATAAGCTATCGAATGGACATTCACGAAAGTTATTTTAAAAAAGAAGAGTCGCACCACCTGATGAAGTTGATGGAAAAAAGTTTTAAAACGTTCGTCTTGGGCATATCATCAAAACTATTTTAAGAAATTAAATTTTCGGATATATAACTTCAAATATCTAGAAAAATTATCTATAAAATCCAAGAAATGAAAGGAAACCAAAAATATAGTTTCTGACCTACAGACCTATGTTAATAATGATTAAACTAATAGGTGCTTACATTTAACTCTAAATTTTTAAATAATAACTTACGTTAAAGAAAAAAAAATAAAATTTGTCTATAATACGAGTATATGAAACATTTGAAATTTTTTATTTTGTGTCCCACTGTTCGTGTCGGACTTAGACGCTCACCACAAATTCGTTCTTTTCATAACTTGATGGTTATCTGCAGGAATTTCAGAAGAAAAGAATTCCATTAAATGTTCGCATAATTTACTTGACCTTAAGACTATCATAATAATTTTCATGTTCTTTTTAATACTCTTTCAGTGTATTTCTCATCCTTCTTCTCATGTTTTATGCAATGGTAAGCATTTTTTTTTTTTCATTTAATGTAAAAAAAGTTTTCTTTGTTAACCGTCAGATTTTCATATTGTTGGCAAAACGTTTTACTTCCGTTTTAAAGACCACAACTGATGACAGCTAGAAGGCGTCAAAACTTATTGTCACAACGGATATGAGAAACGCGCTTAGAATATTTCAATCCCAAAAACTGACGAATGTCTACGATAGTAGCCCTCAGGCACAATACCACCACAATCAGTACGACCAAAATGAGGCAAACAGTTCAGCGAGGCTTTTACGGTTTGTCCACTTGTTGCTTTCTCCAACGCGTGTTCAGCAACAACAACCGTTTCAAGACATTCCCTGCTAGCTTCCTTCGTTACCTTGTTCTACTTCTCATAAATTCATAAACAAATAATGTCGTTGTTAAAGTCTCATTTATGATGTTCTGGCAATTCGTTCCACTCGTACGCTCCACCACCATAGTTGGATAGCTTTGTTTGTGCTACTGAAGCGCGATAACTTGATTTTGTTGCTGTTGTTGTTAATGTCGGGACTTTTGATTACTATAAAATTCACAAGTCAGCTAGGTCCTGCTTGACAGTGTTATTTAGTTTGAACGTGTTAACAATGTACAAAGGTAAAGCGTGAACAAATTGTTGTCTAGGTGCCATAAAATCCAATCAAAACATACAAAAGAGCGCAGTCCAGCTTGAAGGTGTGTAGAGTTATTTTTGTAGTGTTTTAAAAAAAGAAAGATTATTTATGATTCTGGATTTTTAATTTTGGTTCTTAGTGAAACGATGTTAATTTGATTGGAAACTTATGAAGTACTAAAGATGTCTGGAATCTTGAAATATACTCTCAAAATCTTGAAAGAATATTAATTTTTTTGAGAAAATTTCTCTTTTTTCTTCCGCTTCGGTGTGGTTCTTTCGTTTTCATTATATTTTTGGAATAAAGAAGCATTTGGTGTAATTCCATGTGTGTATTCTGTATGTGTTGCCTTTTTCCTATGCGTTTATGAAGCAAACCTACTCCGATGATCACTTACTGTGTAAGGCACATTTTATTAGTGTGTTTTGTTTTTGCGTCCATGCGTGATCAAATGTAATAGATAACGGCGACATGTGCTAGAGACCTTTACGCTTAAATTAATATTTTATATCACAGTTAAACAGTTGGCGAATAAATAGTTGGCGAATATTCTCCTTTATAAAAATCACAAAGATGCTTAACTAGGGAAATTTCTGTACCACACACAATTTGAGCAAAACTTCCCGACCACAATGTTCTTTGAGTCAGAGACATGAAAGCACTGAATGCTCAAAACACAAAGCTGCTAATAAGAAGTCAATACATTGCAGAGGTAAAGAGAAAATACTCTTTTAAAATATTTTCTTATAGAAAACATTCTTATCGCGCATGTTTGTCATTCACCAATAGTTTTGGTACAAGCTACATATATATAAGAAATAATCGACTACGTTTCTATTGACCACTGGGTATACGAGTACATGTTCATAAAAGAGAGTAATGCTATGTACACACATAGAATTTAATTTGAGTTCAACCAAAGCTGTTCACACAGAGTCGAAAGAATTAAGTTTAGTGTGAAATTTCGTTGTTACTTAGGGGTCGTTCATCGTAGTACATTTTGAAACCCCTTCCTCCCCCCCAAAATTGGTAACGTAATTTATGAACGACCCTTTATGTGTTCACATATTTTTGCACCTCCACCATCGTGACATCAATTCCACTTGAGGACAAGACTGCAGCCATCTACACATGTGAGTTCTTCCTAGCGGTGCGCAAATCGGAATTTCAATCGGCCCATACTGGTATGAAGACCTCATCTTCTACACTTGCCCAAATTCTTTTCTTCGCTTTCTTGTACATTTTTGCAAATAGTAAATTGCTCAATTTAAGAAACAGCTGTTTTTGACATTTCTCAGTACAAAAACGTTCAATACTCTCAACATACCTTGTCATCTAAAAAGTTGCATCTGAACCTACCGTTATAGGTATTTCTGAAATTTAGTTTTGATAAACTCAGAAAGCAAATGGAGTACATACTTGTCCTAGAAATTCAAGAGTCAATTTTGAGTTCAATGGCAAAACTCAACTTTGTACAGGAAACTCAAAATAAACTCTCTGTGTAAACATAACATAAGTGTAAACATCGTGGCGTCCGTGGTGTAGTTGGTTAAAGTGCGTGGCCGCTATGTCAAAGAACTTTGGAAACCCAGGTTCGAACCCCAGCAGCGACAGAAAATTATTTTTGAATTAAAATAATTTTTCTGTACGGCCGCCACCTCTCTGCAGACAATGGCAAACCTCAGAGAGTAATCAAAATGCCATGTAAAGCTTCTTGAGAACGAGAACTTTCCGTTCATCGCCGTTCGGAGTCGGCGTTAAGCATGTATGTCCGGTTCTCGGTCAATTGTGTACAAACTTAATAACACGCACAACACAATTGACCATTAAAAGCTAGGTCAAAGTCCTTTCAAGGGCTGAAATGGCCAGTTATTTATTTTATTTTTTTTTTTAAATATAACATAAGACAAAATTAAAATTGTCTAAATAGCTATTCGATTAAATAGATTTGGGAGTAAGGAATTAAAAAGGGTGCCCCATTAAGACCGTCTATGTTAAAATTAAGAAAAAAACAATGTGTTTATTCGAAAAATGCTGAAATTTTTTGCAATAAAGAGTGAAGACATGGATGTTTAGGCCGCAACCCTAAATAAAGTGCGTACTAGATTAATGCCCACAAAAGGTAAGAGATTAGGTACTTACTTATCGAGTATCGATCCTCGATAGCCGAACGAGTCCGTCGGTTGGTGCTTCGGAGGAGCCTTGGTGAGCTTTAATTGCCGCTCTTTCTTGATCCACATCCGGAAACCAGTAGACGCTTTTCTATTAGCTCTACCAGATTTTTGTATAATCCTGAAAGAAAACGTAAGTTATAATAGAAATAAACATTATTTATCCTTACCTGCATCATTTTTAGATTGGATTTAATCTTACCTTAGTGGCAGATCTTGCTATGTTTCTATAAATAATGTTAACTCCTACAAGTTTCCTGCTTCTTAGGGTGTATCGCAAGGCAGTATCCTGGGTTCCCTATTATTTATATTATTTATTAATGATTTAAATAAAATCTTCTGCAACTCTAAATTTTTGCTTTATGCTGATGACCTTAAACTTTTTAACCCTGGAAGGACATGCTTATTTTTTATACATAAAGGTCATGCTTCGTCGAATCGACGACAACATGTTTTAAAATGGCCCTACTGATTTCCTATCCGACAAAATCTTTAAAAATCACTTGTTCTTGATTATTAAGCTTATTAAGAGAAAAGGAAAAATGCAATGCATTTTATTTTTAAAAGTTTTTAATACAAAAATTCATTTTCATAGTTTGAGTTTTTTACCTTGTTTTACAAAAGGTAAAAAATGCGTCGTCGATTCGACGAAGCATGTCCTTCCAGGGTTAAGAGGGTTAGTAGCATATCAGATACTGTTTTTTTACAATCTGATTTAGATAATTTGCTTCAATGGAGTAAACTAAATGCTCTTCCGTTAAATATTTCGAAATGCTTCCATATCACTTTTTCTAAATGCAATCAATTCCTATCTAATTTTTAATGTCTCTCTGAAATTCCCCTTAAGTATGTTGAATCTATAAAAGATCTTGGTGTAGTATTTGACTTGAAGTTCACCTTTAATGTACATATCAACTTTATGGTTCCTAAAGCATACTCTCGTCTAGCGTTTATACGTAGAAATAGTTCAGAGTTTTCTGACTGTTAAATCACTTTTTAATGCTTTTGTACGTTCAAAACTCGAATATACTTCTTTCATCTGGAATCCACATTATGCTGTTCATACCTCTTCTAAAGTTTGCTCTTCGTTCGCTATATTATCGTGAAGATCTCCCGCCATATAATGTAAGATGTTTGCTTTTAGGCATTAAAACCTTGGAGACGCGAAGAAAAGTTCAGTCCCTTATTTTTATAAATGATATAATATCTGGGAACATTGATAGTCCATATATTTTGTCTTTAATAAATTTTAATATACCGCCAAGACAGTTGCGACGTTTTAAAATATTCAATATTCAATTTCATAGGTCTGGTACAAAGAGCTCTGTCTTTATATAATGATCTATCGCTTCGAGTTTTGTGTGACTTCTCATTGTCGAAAAGTTGTTTTAAATCTTTGTTAAATACTTTATTTTTAGTTTAATTTTATTTGTTTTATATTATTAACCTTTGTTAAGCTTTGTCTGCAAGGATTCATTCCATAGACTTATATAAATAAATATCAAAGCTCATATTGTGCCCACAATAAATCATTTAAATATGGACGCAATATATACGATATTCTAATGCGGCGGCAGACAGCGCGTTTCGGATGTTGATATTAAATGTGAATTCACACTATTGACGAAAGTTGATAATAAAAAAATAAACAAACAGGTACACAACATTTAATGATGATTTTCCGCATATTATCCCACACAACGCAAGAGGCGAGGCGAAGGACAAACACAAAAGCTTATCACTCTACAAATTACAAGTGCTTCAAAGCTTCGTAAGTCAACGGTAATAAATTCTACGTACACAGTGTTTATCATGGCAGCACCATGTGAGTGTTTTTATGCAATTTTACTTCAGCGTTGTAAAATAGCACACTTGTTGTTGTTAGTTAGATAGCACAGCAGCAGCTGCAGCAAAGTGTCGGAATTCACAAGCCACACAAATGCACACACAAACGCACCACAGAGTGTTGAATGATGACATGCGTTTGACACTTAACACTCTGTAATTCTTGGCAACCTGTTGCTTGTGCCAGTATATTTTTACCCACTAGCAGCTTATGCATGAATCAAGAGAACAATTAAATTTATTAAAGTTTAACACTTCCTCGGAAATCCTTTTGAAGAGGAAATTGAGAAAGTTTAAATAATTTTATTAACTCTGTCAGCCCATTCTTTGGCAAAGTTCGCTTTAAAAGATTAGGTTATTTTAACACTTTTAATTGCTTTTTTTGTATTGTGCATAACTTTATAAAAAGTTTAAAATCAGAGTTTATTATAAACCCGAATTGTAGCAGCCCACAGCTGATGCTGTCATACATAAATTATCACAACTCACCCTTTCCGCGTCGATGAAGTACTAACCTGGCTAGATGCTAGCAAAAAAAAAAAAAAAACACAAAACTACACTCGAGATATCGCTTCGCTTGGCATGAATATCTAATTCCATGTGAAAGCTTATGTAGCGGAAAGTGCAACTGCAACGTGTTGACAGTTATTGAAAATTATGAATACAGTACTAGTGAAATGTATTGCGACACTGCCGAAGCACGTGAGATTACTTGAGTGCCTGCTTGTGCAATAGTTAAAAATTCACAATATTTCGGAAAGTTCAAAGTGAGAAATTTTCGCTGAGAGAACAAAATGAAAAAGCTATAAAAAATTTAAAGTTTATAAGCCTGATCTCCATCAAAGCTTAATAATGGTTTAAGTTAAATGTTTTATTAAAGAGTTCAAAACAAACATGAATTAAAGTAGTAAAATAAAGGATTAAAAAAGTTTAGTTATTTTAATTAACACCCCCTCTCCCCCCCTTTCAACCCCCCCTATCTTTAAGTCCTGTGCGAAGTCTACTTACCGAAGCAGTAGCTTCGCAAAAGCGGTTTAAATCAAAATATGCCATTTTTTGGAAGACAATTTTTCAACTTATGAAATTTTATAAAACATTTGTTCAGTGCTTCTTATAGAAATTGGATGATCTTAACGAATACCATCTTGATATCAAATTTAAAATTTTTATGATAAGTATTTACATTACTTGTCGACGACGCCGTTTTATAACGTTAAAATTAAAAAAAAACTGCGTTTTCATCTCACTTTACAAAAAATAGAAACTACGCCCTGTTTATAATTTGACCAGTGTGTCCAAAGCCAGGATATATGGGGATGGTGTCAGGCAACGGGTTCGTCCTATTCTAAATAAATTAAAGTGTCTTCCCAGATCCTAGAGTTTGTCGCACAATCTAGGAAGCAGTTGATATATAACGGTAGCTTTATGTCTGTAAAGTAGTTGCAATGATGCGAGAAACATTTGTGGGTACGATAGACTTTACCTCGAGTAGCCTGAACATAAAATGAAGTTGCTATTTATATTTATGGCCTTGGCAACATTTAAAAACTGACTTCTCCATGGGAATCTAGATATTGTTGAGCATATCCGAATATTTTGTCATTTGAATGGATTTATGTTATTTACTACTATGTTTCCATCTCCTCTAAATCTTGAGATTTCGTGATGTTTTGTAAAATCTACATTGAAATCTACGGAGTTTTTCATACAAGTTCAAGATTTCAAAATCTTGAGATTTCAACAAAATCTAATAAAATGCAATGCGGCATCCCTGAAAAGTTATACATCACTAGGTCTGTTTCCGTACTTTACACTGTGTAAGATTTGTGTAAAATGTGTGCAAGAGAGTAAAAACGAAATGTGAGACTAGTTGCAAAAGTACGGAAACATCTTCTAGTAAGTTTCAAGCACAAAACAGCTGATTTTGACTGCAGACGGCAGCACACAATTTAAAACACTTTCACTCAAATTATTAAAAGCCATTTTTAATGCAAAACTGAACAATTACTTAATTTTTATTTATTATTATTTATTTATTGTATTTAAATTTCCTTTTAGGCACACAATTTGTGCATTTATTTATCGCAAAACAAACAATTATGAAATGTAATTTGACATTTGCTTCTTCTTATTGATGCTTATTCTTCTTGATGCTTGTTCTTACTTTACTCGAAGTCTCGAGTTCTAGCACTCTCTGTGCACTTTGTGTGCTCGAGAGAGCGATTTTTTGCTTGTTCTTCTTCTCCCATTTTAAGCACAGAAAGTACGGAAACAGAAAATAGTGTCCCACAAGTTACACAGTGTGCGTACGGAAACAGACCTACTATTCAGCTTGTGTCAAAATTTTCATATGCACATTTGGCAATGACAACTGATTAATAGTTTAAAAAATAAAAACAATAAGCAACCAATCGGAAGCAATCAAATGAAGTCTTAATTGTCAAATGAAATCTAGTTGACATGACATTCCTGATGGTAACATTTTGAAATCACTTTTTCAAAATTACAAGATTTCGAGCATATGGAAACATAGTATAATGTAATTTGAAAAAGTCATCTCGGACACAAAGTGTAATAAACTTGTGAACATTTTTGTGCGATAATTTTTTATAACTTTCGACGTGGACGTCAAAGCAAAAATGCATCGATGTACTTAATTCTTTATATGGCGATAAAGCGCCATCTTACAAAACTGTAATAAGCTTGTGTAACGAATACAATCGTGGCTTACTTTCGCTACAGAACTAATTCCGAGTAGGTCAACATACCGTGAGATTGAGACATCTTTGGATATTAGTATGACACGTATGGCCATACAAATTATTTTTTTATTAATATGGACGTTTAAAAGATTTGTTCGCTTTGGTTCCAACATAATCTGACAAATGATTAAATAAAGGCTAGTGTCGATTGGTGCTAGGAAATGTTGAAAAAATACAATACAGTTCAGGTACCTTATATATTATATACATATAGGTGTCGAATCATGGATTTATGCATATAACCCGAAACAAAACAGCAATCGACTGTATGGGTCGATTCAAAACGAGCTAAATCCAACAAAAGTTATTCGCGAAAGAAGCACATTGAAGCAAATGGTGGCCTATTTCTTCGGCGTTACCGGTAATGTGGCGACAGTGGCATATGAGCAACGTAGGACGGTCAATTCTAAATGGAACACGACCATTTGTATGTCACAAGTATCGGAAAAATTCAGAAAAAGTTGGAGAAGAGGAGAATTAATCTGTATCCTGATAATGTGAGGTTTTACACATCTGCTCAAACAATGACCTTTTTGAATTGATAGCTCATCCCTTGTACAGCGCTGATTTGACACCAAAAGAATTTTATTTACTCCCGGAAATAAAAAAAATAGTGTACGTAAACGAGTCTCTAGCACGCGAGCCACTACGCGCCCTACGCTGCTTTAAGCTGGAAGTTCATTCACTGCATTTGCATATGCCTCCGTCTACTCGCTGGAACAATTTGCGCAAGAAAATTATGGCAGAGTTCAATGATTGCGTTTTACCTTCAGAGTAAGCAGGGCCTACAAACTTGTAAAATATTTGGTATGTTCTTAATGGGGAATTTTTATCGTATTTACACAAAAATAACTTAAAATGTCTTCATTTATTATTAAAAAAGTCTTAAATCCGGAGTATAAAAAAGTTCTTTTACGAAATTAACAATGAAAAATTTATAGACATTTTCAATTTTTTAGATTTATTTACAAGAGCCATCCCTAAAAGTAATGAGCTTCTGACTCGTTGCCTTTATTTCTTCTCTCTGTGCGTTATAAGTAACGAGCTGTCAAAAACGCAAATTACGAAAGAAAAGTTGAACATTTTTCTACTTTTCTTGCGGAAATTACATTTTTCCAACGGTACGCACGTAGGCATTCGTTGGCATTAAAATCTCTCTCATAAGCTTTCACACATTTCTATTGCATTGCGTTCAGCGAGTAGACGGACGCATATGCAAGTGCAGTGAATGAACTTCCAGCTTTAAGCCGGGAGTAGAATGACTGCGTATGCGCTTGCTTCCGTCTACTCGCTGGCGCAATTTACGCAACAAAATATGTTGGGCGTACAATGAAATATGTTATTGCGCTTAGAGTTTGCGCTTAGAGCAGGGATACAAAATGATTAGCCGTTTTCCTTATTCTTGAAATTCAATTTTAGGTATATTAACGCTAAGATCTTGAAAATATTTTGATGTTTAGCAACATAAATTACTAACCATTAGCATAATATAAGGAATGCTAACAAAATAACAAGTAATAACTTATTTAAATATTTATTTATTAAAATTCATGATAAAGGGTCATCCCTGAAAATTTCAAAGAATAAACTCGTTTCTTTTTTTTTGTTCTTGGTGTTCGCTATTTGTAACGAGCTGTCAAAAAGCGCAATTTACACAGGATAAATTGAAATATTTTCAAATTTAGCTGCGTAAATTGCGCTGACAAAATTTGCGCCTGTCAGCATTCTCACTACCATAAGCTTTCGTGCATTTCGAATCTAATTGCGCTAGCGAGTAGGCGGAAGCAAGCGCATACGCAATCATTCTACTCCCGGCTTTAAAGTTGAAACTTTTGTGTTCGAAGCCTTTTTCTCTCAGGCGAACGACAATAGCAACTCGAGACTATTTAAGTTATATAGGACATATGCTTTTAAATGCGTTTTCTCGAAACATGATTTTTCGCTCGCCGTGCAATGCCCTTTATTTGAGAGCTTAGTAGATAAAAATAATTGATGTTATCTGGTTTTAAATGTGTTTTGAGAAGGCAGCCTCAGGATGACCTTGCGAGGTAGAGCGAAGTTTTTCATGCAGATTCAAGGTTTCTATTTTTTTTTTTTAACTTAACAAGAAGATAATAACAAAAACTTTAAGGATTTTATGGAGATCAAGGGTTTAGGGGATAATGAAATTCGAAAGGATTTAAATTGTTGTCTATATAGCTTTGAAAATAAACCCTCAGAGGGTAATTTGATACGAGTACTTACTTTGTGCTAGATTTGGTAGAATGGTTACACCAAAGTAAAGCACCTGGTTTCGGGTGTTAACTATGTATTGCGTGATAAATTCATTGGGTATAATTTTTTTTTTTTTTGTTTTTTTAATTTTAAAGAATATCTATAAAAAATATTTGGTTCGCGTAAGTGTGACTTTTATGCCATTGAACCCAATTATTAACCAAACCCCTAAACTAACAGTCTCAAGCCAATGACAGGGAATGTTAATCGAGTCACCAGCATTATAGCCAGCAAGCTCATTTCAATGTTAGCGTAATGTCGTCAATACTTGTACGTTTTCATGGCACGCATTTCTTGCAAATAATTGAAAAATAAGTATTTAGCATTCGCTTTTTAAACTTTCTGCCGTCACTTGTTTTGCAGGACGCTAGAAGAACGGTTTTGTAAACCATTTTTATTCTGCTACCACGCTTTACTGGCGTCTTGTTTAAGTAAGATTCCATTGTATCTTGCAAGTTGTTTTTTCTAATTGATTCCTGTCACGAACCTTGTAAAATAAACGCGCTTTAGTTGCGGTTCCCACGCTTAACCCACTGTGGGTGTATGCGAATGCTTGTGTCGTTTTGTGTGTGGGTGTTAGCTTAAGATCTTGAATGAGTGGGTGATGCGGTTTATGCTTACGAAGAACATTAATACTACATCAATGACGAACAAAATGTGACATCCACTCTTTTTAACAAGACAATTAAAGCAAACATTTCAAGTTAATATCTATCGCAGTTGCTATTGCAGTGTAAATAAAAATGGCGTGCAACAGAGAAATGCAATTATTAAGAGATTTAATAGTAGCCATGACATGACCTTATTACTTGTATGATATTGATTTAAAAAACTATTGGATGTAGTTATTTAATTACTTTTTTTCTCTACTAACTTAGTCTAAGTCGTGAAATGTCTTCTACTTGGAATAAATTTAATTTATCCAATATTCTTGCATATGCTGTCATAACTTTGGCATAAATAATTACTCAAACCCAGCCTCCAGACAGAAGCTAACAGCATGCTATATCTGAACTCCAAAAAAAAAAATGACAAACAGCGTGTAAGTTCTGGCCAAGTGTTAACTTATTTTATCGCTCAGTCAAGTTTCTGTTTCAATAATAAATTAATACAATTTGAGAAAACATAGAAAAACATTATGGAGCAAAGGGAAGCTTTTAATGAAGAAATATATGATGAATAAGTGTTTTTTAATTTGTTTTATGGCTCAGTTATGACTCTCAATTGTGCAGAAAGGCGCTATTGCCCTGGATACATTTTTGTTTTTCTTTTTGCCAAGTTGTATAAGTAAATGGTAAAAATACATGAAGTAAATTTAATTTAAACGGTTTATTGAATACACTTTAACTAGTTACGACGACGTAAATTGAAAAGGCATTAACCAAGGCATATACAGCTATGGACAGAGAAATAGCACACTTTTTAAAAAGTAATATTGAATAAATATTTTTTTAATTCAAACCTAAGCAATCAACGGGTAAGCTGATCCAGGAAAAATTCTTATTTTTGTTGTTGATCATTTAACTCATTAAAAGGGGATTTTCACTTGGACAAACAATGACACAATTTCGTTCTAATGATCAGTAATCATTCCACCATTGATAGTAAAAGTAGTAAGGTGCTCTTCTCCTTTTATTTTAAAAGATTTTATTGTAAAAATGGGTAGAGGTCTTCATTGCACCCCAGAAAAAAAGAAAAATTATATTTATACTTTTCAAAAATGGTAAAACTCATTCTCAAATTGCCGAAATATTAAATTGCTCGAGAAAAATGGTCCACGATGCCAGTAAAGTCTAACTCAGATTTGATTAAGGAAAAAAACTTACCCAAATACGAGGGGTACTATTTATATTTCGGGAACTGGCAACACTAATGTTAACAGCTAAAATCTGGCATCACCATAATAAAGTTTGAAATTTGTGAGCATAAATGTACCTACTCATAACGTTTTTATGTGCAAGTGCTATTTGTTTTATTCAAAAAATGGAAATACCAAGAGAAGGTCTTCATTGGATTATTTTTCACAACATTCGACGTGAATTACCTCAACAAGAATGTGTCGATGAACTCATTTCTTTGTATGACGATAAAGCACCATCAAAAACAACAGTATATCGATGGTATAGTGAATTCAATCGTGGTCGTAGTTCGGTCGCCGACGAATTCCGTGAAGGTCGTCAAAAATCGGTTGTTGTGCCACAAAACATCGATGCAGTACTTGAACTAAAAATGCAAGATCATCATGTGACATATCGTGAGATAGAGTCACCCTTGCACAAGTTCCACTTCAATACATTCGATTTTGCATGAACACTTATCTGTGAAATAATTTCTCGTTGGATACCCCATAATTTATCAATCGCTTAAAAAAAAGTCTCGCGGTGATTGGTGTAAGAAAATGATTAAAAAGTTCAATCGTAGTGCTTCAAAGTGACGGATCAAGGATATATGCGTATGAGCCGGAAACAAAACAGTAATCGATCGTGTGGGTACTGAAAGAAGAGGCAAATCTAACAAAATTTGTTCGCGCACGAAGCACTGCGAAGCAAATGGTCGTCTGTTTCTTCCACCGAATGGGTCATGTGGCCACTGTTCCGCTTGAGCAACGTAGGACTATCAATTCTGAATGGTACACGACCATTTGTTTGCCAGAAGTCTTCGGGGAAATTCGCAAAACCAACCGCCAAAGACGAATCATTCTCCATCATGACAATGCGAGCTCTCGTATGCACCTCGTCAAACATGTGCATTTTTGAGCAGTCAAAACGTCGAATTGATGACTCATCCTCGATACAGTCCTGATTTGGCATCCAATGACTTCTTCTTGTTCCCGAATGTCAAAGATAAACTGCGTAGTCAATGATTTACGGGCGCCGCAGAAGCAGTTGAAGCGTTCAAAACCATGTTCTGGAGGTGTCTCAAGAGGAATGGAAAAACTGCTATGACAAATGGTTTGAACGAATGCAAAAGTGTATTGATTATCAATGGAATACTTTGAAAAACAATAAAGCCATTTTTAAAAATGTTTGTTATTATTTGCTATTCCCGAAACATAAATAGTACCCCTCGTATCCTTCAAGGAAAACTGATGACATAAGTCCTTTCAAGTCCTCGCGCATAATAATGTCCGAAATAAATATGCATTTAGTTCCATGCCAATGAACTGGATTTTTATGCATGATAACGATCCAAAGCATGCAGCAAAGGTTGCCATGAACTGGATAAGGTCTGAAAAAATTGAGGTTCTCAGCTGGCCAGGTCAAAGTCCCGATCTTAACCCTATAGGAAATCTTTGGAATGATGTTAAGGTTAAGATCGGGCAGAAAAAATACAAAAATGCGAACGAAATTTGGGTTGGTATCCAGGAAGCTTGGTACTACATCCTCCAGAGCAAATGCCTAAAGTTGGTAGAGAGCCTACCTCATGGTTGCCAATAAACTATTAAAAATCGCGTTGAAACTACTAAATACTAACTACTAGTATATAAACATTATACACAAATTAACGAGAAGTAAACCTACTAGTTTTATGCCGATTCCGTACGGCTAATGGGCAAATCCCAAGACGTTTTGCATAGCATTATTTCCTCTCTGAGGTTTGCTATTGTCGGTGATCAGAGAAATTCATTTCAATTGAAACTTTTTTTGTGTCAACTGGGGTTTGAATCTGGAATACGAATTAGCAGTCGATACTGTCAAAGAACTGTTTATAATTTTGGAAATTTTAATAGATTTTTCGATTTGCACGGCGAATGTGATTACATCCTAACATAAATTCGGAAATTTCCAGATTCGGACTTCAGATACGTGACCAGTGACCCCACAAACTTCCTAATTGTAGTTTTTTTTTTTACATATTCGCCATATTGATCTGCGATCTAAGATAACGAAATTTCTGAATTTGGACCTTAGAATCGTAATCAGCGTTTAGGGATCGCACGATATTCAAAAAATATTTTAAGTAATTTATGGACATTTTTTGAATACCTTTCAATTTCTGCCTTGAAGATATTCGAAAAATATTTAAGGAATTTAGTAAAATTTAATTGAAATTGAAAAAGGAATTTTTCTGTGAATTTGCACTTGAAAATAGGAGAAGAATATTAAGTAATTTTAATTGAAGTCCAATTTGTTCAATGTTAAAACCAATTCGATAAGCTTTTATTTGCGAGTCTCGAAGTATTTGTGTTAATTCTATTTGTGTTAAAGTTATTGTATAATGTTTGGATGAGGAGCATTCAGTCATAATTCATTTACATAAGGGCGGCCATACGCAGAGATATATAGCAGAATTATTTAATAAAATTCAAGCCGCCATATGGAAAGTACCCAGCAAACATTATGACTCTTAAAAGACTCTTTTAAGACTCAGATAAATTAGCTTTTAACGTCATAATGCGCTCAAAACAGACTTATAAGTACATTTTCGTAGGTTGTGGGCTTCAAAATATGATTTATAATAATTAGGACTCTTCTAAGACTCATATTTCATACTCTTTTAAGACTCATAATAAAGACTCTTTAAATACTCGAAATAAAGACTATTTTAGAACTCATATAAATTAGTCTTTTTGGACTCAAAATTAAGACACTTTTAAGACTCACGTTCAATACTCTTTTAAGATTCATAATAAAGAATCTGTAAATACTCATTATAAATACTCTTTTAGAACTCATATAAATTAGTCTTTTGGACTCAAAATTAAGACTCTTTTGATAGCCATATTTAATACTCTTTTAAGAATCATGTAATGGAATCTTTAAAGACTCATACTTAAGACTCTCTCAGAACTTATAGAAGTAATAATGATAATACTTTTAGGCTGAAATATATTTTTAGATTAAAATTTATTTGAAATATTTTATAATTGAAAAATAAAAAAAAAATAGCAAAAATATCTCTTTTTAAAAGTTTTAAATAAAAAGTAGTTGTAAAAAATGTAAAGTTAAAAATTTCACTTTGCCATATTAACACATATCCCTTCATTCGAAACTGCAAGCTCCTCAACTGCAGGTTGAACGACTGAAAGATAAATTATGATGTATTAGAGCATTCATTTCGAAAAAATATTTACATTCTCACAAATGACCATCACATTACAAATTGCAGAGGATCAGCCGTGATGGTCAGACATACATATGCACCAACGTTTTTATATATTAAGAATATACAAACATAACTTTAAACTTTATTAAATCCTCTCAGAGCCCAATTGTCGAGTTCTCATAAAACACTCATATATAAAATTTTTTTATTAGGCTCTTTATAAGTACGCATAAATCATGCAATATAAGTACAATCTTTTTGTGAGTCTTTGTTATGAACAATCATAATACCTTCTTATTTAGGACTTTTTAATGAGTTCTTTTTATGAGAACTCATTAAGCAAGCATAATAACGACTCTTTTAAGAGTCTTATTTTTGAGCAATTATTTTACAATCAAATTAAAGACATCATTAGGAGTCTTTTAATTGCATACTCATAAAACATGCTTAAAAAATACTCTGTTAAGAGTCTTATTTTTGAGCAATCATTTTACAATCATATCAAAGACTCCTTTACGAGTCTTTTCATTGCGTACTCATAAAACACGCATAACAAATACTCTTTTAAGAGTAATACTAGTCTTGGTCGTCCCAAAATCACCACTGAGAAGGCAAATAAACGCATTTTGGCAATTTCTGAAGCTGATCCGTTCAAATCAGCGCAAAAAATTCGGAGGAGACTGCAATACCCGAAGATAGAAGTCTTATAGGGCAAATTTTTATCCCGCAACAAGATAATGCACCTATCAACACTGCCAAAGTGATGAAAAATTACCTCTTAAGGGAAAATAAAAATGTTTTTAAGTAGTCTCCGCAGATAAATTTTCCTAAGGATCAATCCTTAAAGCTTGTTAACTCAATTACACATAGGCTTGGCAAAATGGCTGCCAACAACTTCGGATATTGCGGACATTAAATGATTGACAACTTACTTTGCAACATTGATTTCGATGATATTGTATAGTTTATTTTTCAAAACTAGAATTTAGTTTGTTTTATTTTAAATTTTGTTTTAGTTTAAAACATTGAACTAAAAATTTCTATTTAAAATATAAAAACCTTAATACAAGTCGACAAAAAAAAAATATTTTTGACAACATATATTTTTCACAACATATTTTTCACCTACTGTAGCTCTAAAATTGCAGTGAGCAAAAATTTCGAGGTGTTTTCGTAAAAATTTAGCACTACGTTGTTGTGTGACCTCATTATATTATATTATCCTAAAACTTAATTAAATTTTTGCTCATTTATTTTCTTAACATTAAGGGGGGTTATATACCCAGAACTTTTTTTATCAGTCTCTGGAATTATAAAGTAAAATTAAAATTAAAAAGTACGCATCCGTCATTTTTTATAATTATACATATTTTTTCATCAAAATCAAAATTCATACGCTTTAAAGGGTTAAGGCAGCCTTAAATTAACGTTGGCAAACCAGGAAGGCTTGCCTTGCATTTTCTTTCAGCTTAGTCCCTATAATATTGTCTGCCACATTCAGGGTATTCAAAAGTTCTTTGACGTGCAAGTTTGCATAAAATTAGATTTTCATGACAACTTCAAAACTTCTACAAACTCTGCGCACTTGGGGGCGAGCTGTGTTTAATCTCAAGTACATTGCTTGGAATAATTATGAGAAAAAAAAAAACAACGCACACACTTCCAAACACGCACAGAAACACACACAACAACAGCACCCAAACTAGATTAGTTTGAATATTTATTTAATTATGGCTCAAAAGTGGCTGGCTTTTCACATTTTGAGCAATACACAAGAAGCACAAATTCACGTGAACAATTGAAACTTGCTTTCAACTTTTGTTTCAAGTAACTCTGGCCACCTGTTTGAGCAAGACAAATTGTTATTAAATGTGCAGTTACTTGTAGCATAATTAAAACACATACTCCTAAATATAAAAATAAATAAAACATATCCTAGGCTGTGAGTTTGCCTAACTCAGTGAGGCTCTACGAGTCACGTTTGTATGGACGATATGTTACATTTTTGTGCCATGAGTTCTCATACGTGTGTGTGTGGTTTGGTTGACATTTTTACTAGAAATTGTTAAGAATGTGTCAGTTTGGTGAAATATTTCCTAAGGTTATTGGAAAAAAAATGTCAACATGTAGCCATGACAATTTTAAATAATACAAAAGATGTCTGCTGCTTTGAGCGCGAGCAGGGACAAAGATTGCGAAACATAAAAAGGCAACAACTTCTAGCAACGGCTGTCAAGGAATTTCAACGAGACTGAAAATTTTATTGAAAGCAGTAAGAAGTGTTTTCTTTTTTTTACTTTAAGATTCTACAAATTTGTGGTTACCGAAATAAAAAAAACTTTTCTCTTCATATTAAGCATAATCAACCACAAATTTAGGATATCCTGTGCACTTTCCTATCCTCAACGCGAAAAACATTTGCAATAAATTATTTGCTTTAAAATTCAGAGTTAAACTATTTATCATGAAACGGTTTTGGTGGTGGGTAAATTTATGAAAAATCTAGCCAAAATGTTGGTTATGTGACTTTTGGTCTTTGATATGTGATGAACAGTTTGATTAGATAAAACATTTTTTATACGAATATTACTTTTTCCAAGCCAATATTAAAGAACATGCACAACATAAATGTTGCTCATTGTTATGCAAAACAGCATCTAGTTTCAATTTAACAAGAATAGCGCTTCATTAGTTCTTTGAAGTTGCCATAAAATTTTCCTGATGTTGGCAAATTGAATAAAATTCTACATCATACTCGTATTTCCTTTTTTAACAAGATGGCTTAAATTACATTTATTGATGTTTTGCAATATATTCAGATATAAAATTTGTGTTTTTAACCTGATTGTAGTGCCCTTGTCCTTTCTCGAATATTTTGATAAATACTTTGAACTTAATCATTTATTAAATCTTGGCTCATCTCTGACCATGTTATCAAAAACTTCTTCAACTTGTTCTTCAACTCTTAATACATAGAACGTAATTTAATTTGATACTTTCTTGTGACAACCAAAACTTATGTTAGCAACAATCTTGCAAACTAATTTCTCTGAAGTTAGCAATTCGATATGTTTTAGTTATTAATTAATTGGTATTCATGCTGATGACGATGTTTTAGTTCAGTAAATCATCTTCAGTGATATACACAACATTAAAACAATCACAAGTTCTATGTCAATATATTTTGTACTTTACTCACTTCCTTACTTCCTATCTTTCTTCCTTCTTTCCTATCTATCCTTGTTTACATAACTGACCTCAATTTCTCTTCTTTTTCTGTTTGGCATAACTTGGTTTTTTGATTAATTTATTACATGATTTTTGCCTCAGAGTGGGGCAAACGTATTGCACCTTAACTACAAGGGAGACTAACTCAAAATTTTCAAATTTTTATATTAGGCACAAATAATTGAGCCCATGATTTTGAAAGTGGTATAAGTCAAAAATTTTAAAAATTGGGTTTATCAGCTATTTCATATGAAATCCTCATAAAATAACATAATCTGAAGAGATTCGCAGTATGCCATGAAAATTAACTCGATAAAATTGGTTTATTTTTGGTTGACAAACAAAATACAGTTACTGTTTTTTTTTTGATAGTGGTATAAGTCAGTCTGTTCGAAAAGTTTGGAAAAAATAAGGAGTAATTTTGTCATGTCCTCAGATAGCGGATCAGGTATGAAATAAAGCAATCCTTTAAATGTAAACGCACTACTTATACTTAATTGTAGACATTATATGGCGAAGAAATATAAGTAATGCTCCTAAGAAATGGAAACGAATAAGACTAATATCGTCTTCCGATGAATCAGTTCATACTTTAAAAGTGAATTCGGAACCCTTACAAATGGAAGAAAGCAACATGAAATCAAGAAAGAGGACACGCAATCCACGTAATTATGCACAAAATATAAGAAAAATGAAGAGAAATAGTGGAGAGGAATATGAAACAAAAGAATCGAAGCATGTGAGCGGTAAACTTTTCGAAAATAAAGATTGCCTTTGTTCCAAAAAATGTGTAAATGGAATCGGATATGAAGACAGGAAAGCTAATTTTGATTCTTTTTGAAAATTAGCAAATTTCGAAAAACAGAATTTGTTTCTGTATGGTTTGGTTCGAAAACAATCAATAAAACAAAGACGACCCAGAAATTACGAAGGATATATGAGAAAATGTAGTTTTAAGTTTCATCTAAATGTACCAAATTCAGAAGTTTCTGTTTGCAAAACTTTTTTTTGGATACTTTCAAAATATCTCACGGAAGATTAAGTCGTCTCTTAAATGCTAAAACACCTGGAAGGATGGTCGTGGCAAAATGGCTGGTTCATCTAGAAAAATAGATGAAGAAAAAAATGAAAGTGGTACGAGAACATATTCTGAGTTTTCCAGCATGTGAGAGCCATTACACGAGAAAACATCACACTTCAGGTCGAAAGTATCTAAGTGCTGACTTAGATATTCGAAAAATGTTTGAGCTGTATGTGGAAAAATGTAATGAAAATAATACATCACGTGTGAAGGAGTGGACTTACAGGAAAATATTCAATACGGAGTTCAACTTAAATTTTCACACTCCTCGTAAAGACACGTGCCAAAAGTGTGATTCGCTAAAACTAAAAATTGAAGCATCCAGTAATGAAGACGAGAAGTTGCATCTTATGGAAATTCACGATTCACATCTTAACAGTGCTGAACAGTCTAGAAAAAGTTTAACAGATGACATACAAAAAGCAAAAGATAACCCGAGTGAATATTACGGATTCACATTTGATCTACAGAAAGCACTTTCTTATCCAAAACTTTCTGTTTCGGTAGCATATTATAAGCGCAACATGTATGTATACAATTTAGGGTTTCATAATTTCCACAATGAAAATGCTAAAATGTATGCATGGGATGAAACAATCGCCTCAAGAGGATCACAGGAAGTTGCGTCCTGCATCTTAAAGCACATTCAGGACATTACCACTCAAAAGCATGTCATAGCTTACAGTGATGCCTGCTCAGGACAAAATCGTAACATTAACATAGCTTTAATATGGTTAAAAATTGTTCAGTCATCTGATAATAATGTTGAAACAGCTGATCATAAATTTATGGTATCCGGCAATTCTTTTTTGCCAAATGATCGCGATTTTGGTTTGATAGAAACTAAAATTAAAAAATCGAATTATTTATACATCCCTGAGCATTATTATAATTTAATAGAATTATGTAAAAAGAGAAACCCATTTTTGGTAGTACAAATGGCTCAGAAAGATTTCATTTCGACAAAACAACTAAAAGAATCAACGATTAATAGAAAGAAAAACACCAATGGAGAAACTGTCTTGGCTAAAAATTCAATGGATGAGATTTCTAAAAAATGCTCCATATAAGATGTTTTATAAAACTTCCTTGGATGACAATTCCGAATTCAAAGTATTAGACGTCTCACCTAAAAGAGGAAGACCTAGAATATACGAAAATATTGATTTGCTTCCATTATACACAACCATGAGACCAATAACAGAAGAAAAACGTAAAGATATGACGGATTTACTACCCTATATCCCACTAATTTTTCACAAACACTTTATTTCCCTAAATACTAATAAATAATTTACTTGGTTACAATGAAATGAGTTGAAATAAAATGTTAATTTCAAATAAAATTGTTTCCTTGATGGTGTAAGTCATTTATAAAGTCATGCAGTTAATTTTGAAAGTGGTATAAGTCATTTCAACCTTTCAAAACCCCATTTCCTTTTAAAAGTGGTTATAAATTTCACAATCATAATAAATACTTATTTGTTGGCACAACTTTACTGTCGAAAAATCATATTCCATAATACAAAAATATTTTTTCAGCCTTTAAAATGCAAAACTCTAAATATCTCGAAACAAGAAAAATATGACTTATACCACTTTCATAATCATGGGTTCAATTATGTTTTTAAAGCAGTGGTGTTCACATTCATACTACTTCAATTTCCAACTTTTGTAATTGTAGCTCTCTCACTCTCACTCTGTGCAGGTATTAAGCAAGAATTGTGTTATAATTATCATTGTCATCATCATTATTTTTATCAGTAACATTTTCACTATAACTATCAATATGATTGTTACTATCATTATTTTCATATGCCACAAACTCTTTGTGCAGTGCAAAACACACGACCAAGAGACGCAAGCCAGCTTGAAGTTTCAGCGCCAACTGATTGAGAGAACTTCGTGCATTCGATCGTGTACGTGTTTCGATTCTCGAATAAAACTTTCGAGTCTCACCACGCGTGGTACAACGTGAACATCACTGTTTTAAAGCAGTGGTGTTCACACGCATACTACTACAATTTTCGACTTTTGTGCTTCTGTTTGTAACTCTCTCGCTCTCTGCACTGACAAAAATTGTTGTGCAGGTATTAAGCCAGAAATGTGTTATAATTATCATTGTTATCATCATTATCATTATCAGTTTCATTATCATTATCACTATCACTATCATTATCATTGTCACTATCACTATCATTATTATTATTATAATTCTTCAAATAACGCATTTTCAAATGCCTCAAACATTTCGTGCAGTGCAAAACACACGATGAAGTGGCGCGAATATTATTGCTTGAAGTTTCAGCGCCAACTGATTGAGAGAACTTCGTGCATTCGATCATGTACGTGTTTCGATTATCGAATAAAGCTTTCGAGTCTCACCACTCGTGGTACTGCGTGAACATCACTGTTTTAAAGCAACTGTATGTTAAATAGAGAAAACAATTTTTGTTTTTTTAAGTTTGGGCAGCATAGAGCAAAAGTATCAATTTATTCAACCGATTGTGTGATTCATATACAGACTCTTACAAATTAGAACCACTTTGTTCCACGTGTTTCTTTCTGGACTTTTTTTTCACAGAAATTTAAGCGAAAAGAATGAAACTGATTAAAAAAATTTTTGTTATCGCAAAAGAATTTTTATTTATTAATATTTAATGTTTTTTTAACATAAAACTCATATAATTCCCCTTTTTATATTTATATCAATGAGCAAAGATCACTAATGAGTATAATAGATAAAGAAACGTCCAGAAATTAGAACCACAGGGTGTAGTTTCATTGAAATGGCAAGTTCTAATTTCTGGACAGTTCGAATATGTGAGAGTTTTAATTTGTGAGAGTGTACTGTAGTACATTTTGGTGGATCGGTGACATAATTCCAAAATTTGTTTTATGTCTGGGTCATGAACTCGTTACGAGGATAGGTCCCAGAAGTGCCCGACCTAACAAAGAAAACTCAAAAAATTTGGGAAAAAAAAAATTTTATTTCTCTACATATTCTCTTTATAGCTCGATAGACTTTTCCAGCCATGTTTAATAGATTTAATACCCTGTTTTTAGTTAGAAACGGTGTGCTCCTTAAAAAAAGAGTTAGCTGTGTCGTGGACACACCCATAGGTTTTGACGTGACGGTGTTTCTTTATACTCCAATTTCATGTCCAAACTCTTGTTTTAATCCGTGACCAACTTCTTGACTTAACCAAATATACCGAATCCCTTTCCTAGTTTGGAAAGGTATGTTTTAGGTGTGTCTGCATTTTTGTCCTAATCCATATCCTAATTCATGTCATAGTTCTTTTCCATTTTCATAGTCCGGTTTCATTGTATTATTTCTTTGTTTGTGACAAGTGTTGGCTGCCACGAAAAAAACTGTTCAAATCATAACTAACTAGATTTTTGTTGATGTTGTTGTTGTTTTTGCTTTTTTTTTATTTGCTTCTCCATTGGTTGTGCTTTTCATTCAGCAAAAGTTATGCATATGCGTCACCTTAGACGATTCCCTGAGGGGTCTCATGACTCCGTAAATTTTTTTTTTATTTTTATCATGTTCCCAAAGACCTCAACTTCAGTTTCGTTCCTTAAAATTTACCGTTACGCCAGTAGTCACAGAGTTAAAATTCCATGCAACGTTTTTTCATTGTTGTAGCATTTTTACTGCACTATGTGGTTGCCAACCTGAAATGGTAACGACAAGAATTTTTTTTGTAATTTAGTTGTCATGCGCAATAACACATCTTTCCTGTCGTAAAACAAAATTCACCACAGCACGTCTCCTGATTGAGTAATAATTCCATGCAACGACATTACATTTTTGTTACATAAGCTGCTATATTCACGACCTGGTGACATCAGAAGTTTTTTCTTTTTTTTCTTTTATTTTTGTCTTAAGGGCAAGTATTAATACTTGATTTTCTTTTTTAAACATTAATCGTAGCTTATATACTCACCGAGTAAAATTCAATGTGTCTGTGTCCCCATGACGTTAGAAATTTTTTGTCTAATTTTGTTGTGAGGGTTTAGGACAGGCCTTTATTGGTGTATCATATTTTTAATCCTAGCACCAATACCCAGCGAGTAATAATTCCATGTAACAAATTTTCAGTTGCGTTGCTTAAGCAGCTCCCACCGAGTCCCGATGACGTTTTGAATTTTGTTTTTGATTTTATAATGAAGTCAAAGAATTAACCTTTACGGTCGTACCATTTTTTTAGTATAGCTATTATACTCAGTTAGTAACAATTCAATGCAACGCCGATGAATTTTTAAAAAAAAATGAATTTTTCAACTTTTTTGGAAACCTGCGCGGTAAAACGTACTTTCGTAACGTCAAAATATTCAATTTGAGCTTAATTATCGAGTTCATATGTTTTCGAAATTCAAAAATAAGGTCTTCGACTTAGACCTCATAATTTTTGAAAAATATTTCAATTGACATGAACTGAATTTTTGCTAATAGGTTAATAAAGTTCCAATTAATAATCTAATGTCGACATTTGAAAATCCATACATTTCTATACGTTTTCGAGCAACAGTTATTAATTTTTAAGAAAAGTGTCATAATACCTAAAAATGCACAGACCTTTATTCGAACCTTTATTCTTAAAAACTTAAGAAATTCGTCGTACTGCACGTCCACCGTATAACTGATTATACAGTGATCAATATGTGGATTTGCGCCACATGAGTTTTCTGGTATTATGTGGTAACCCAGATATTTCTGTCGAGTTTGAACAAGTGTGGGACATTGGCCTAGGAAGTGCTTCGCAGATTCTTCTTCCTCCATGCAAAACCTAGATATGTCATCACTAAGAATTCCCAGTTTTGTAAGGTGATAGTCCAACCTACAGTGACCTGTTAGCAGTCTTGTGATGATTCTTAGATAATTCTTCTTTAGTTTCATGTATTCTTTGAATTTCTTTAGATTGTTTGCCCCTAGAATAGTTTAGAGCGCTTTAACACGTTAACTGCCATGAGGCACATACGGTGTGCCTCAATAAAATGTCCACGTAGGCTCTGAGGCACAGCGTATGTGCCTCAGTATTTGTTTACAGATTATAGTTCATGGTTTCAAATTAGTACCTCGAAATGCAAATCTGGAAACGTAGTTCAATTCCGCATGGCCTGACATACCTAAACCTATCTTTAGCGCATTATGTTTATACCCCCACGATTAAAAAAAAAACCCCTTTTACTGGGGTATATTAATTTTCTCACTTCGTTTTTAATGCCCATAAGGAAGCGTAGTAGGTATAGAAATGTATATATATTCTTGATCGAATGTGTCACAGTTCAATATTGCCAGACGAAATGGTTATTTACTATGATCAAAACAAAATTGCACAAATATACAATATACAAACAAGGCACAGCACATGTACATACCTCACGGCGTATACATTAGGCCGTGAGGTACATATGTATGTTGTGCCTCAATAAAATATTTCAAAATTTCACAGAAATGTAAAAACAAAAACATAGTAAACTTTTAAATGTATTGTTTGTTAATTCACTTTTAAAATTATTTTTTATATTAACTCTTTTTAATAACCTATTTTCCTCTTTTTCTTTTTCTGTCTCTTACTATTTCCTTAATACTTATCTCTATGTTTTAAGCGCTCAAATTTTCTAACTGAGTTCTTCGTAATATTGTTTGTGTTTTCGAATGTGTTTGCAAATTCTGTATCTCAATGGGTGATATAGTTCAGACTCTGGGTCGCTCCAACGATTTATCGAATACTCTTCTTAATTTGATTTGTAAATTTAATAAAGGTTTCAACATTTGCCATTTGAACGCTCAAAGCCTTAAAAATAAAATCGATGATCTGCGTGTTCTTGTTGATAATAGCATGGTGGATATTGTGTGTTTATCTGAAACTTGGTTGAAGGCGGAGATGTATGACGATCTATTTAAGCTTAATAACTTCAAACTAATTCGGGCAGATAGACACATCAAAGTTGGAGGAGGAGTATGTATTTATTTAAAAAGTTCATATAAGTTTCACATCGTCAAGAAATCCAACCTTAATGACCTAATTGAGTACATTTTCATTGAGGTCTTGCACAGCTCAGGTAATTTTTTAATCGGATGCGTTTACATGCCTCCTTGCATTGCAAATTCAACACTCATCAGTGGACTTTTGGAAGATTTAGCTCCCCACTATACAGATGCTGTGATTTGTGGAGACTTTAATCTTAACATAATGAACAACTACAATAGAGAGTTCATAGATATGGTCGAGCAATTTAACTATAAACTTGCGAATAAAGATATACCAACGCATTTTAGACCAAACTGCTCACCTTCCTTATTAGATTTGTTTTTAGTTTCTGACCCTAAGTTAGTTTTACACTATGACCAACTGTCTGTGCCTGCTTTTTCCCACCATGACTTAATTTTTCTTTCCCTGAATATAACTCCAATGGGTTGCAAAGAAACTTGGCTCAATATACCGCAATTTTCAAGAATCAATTTGAATAATTTATTTGCCGAATGTCATGGCTTAGACTGGAGTTCAATTTATACAACAAACAATACAAGCACACAAATAGAATTTTTTAATAAGAATATTACTACCCTGTTCGCACGACATGTTCCAGTTAAGATAAAAAAAATAAATCAAACTAAGCACCCCTGGCTTACCCAAGAGGTAAAGAACCTTATTGATAATCGAGATAGTTTATATAATAAATGGAAAAGATATCGGTGTTCTATTATCTACAGTCAGTTTAAAAGTGTGCGTAACACTGTAACTGCCCTTTTGAGGAGAAATAAAAAGTCATTTTATGAAAGCAGATTTGCCAGCTGTAGCTCGAGCTCATCATTTTGGAAAAATATACGCCAAGCCGGGATAACCAAAACATCGCAATTCATGCCTGATTGCATAAATCTTGATGAACTCAATAAAAAATTTATTCAGCCCATTGAGACACCAATGAACGACACACGTGCATCTGCCCCCAGAAGCTCCACTGGAAGCGGATTTGCGATCTCGTGTATCGATCCCATAAGTGTTGCTGAAGTTATATTTAAAATAAAATCGAAATCTGTTGGTTCAGATAACATTCATCCCGAATTTATCAAAATTCTTCTTCCAGTTATACTTCATCATATAACGTATATTTTCAATACAATTATAACAACTTCACAATTCCCATCCTTGTGGAAAATAGCAAAAATCTTGCCCTTGCCGAAATCATCTATGTCGAATAATCCAGAATATCGCCCAATAGCTATTCTACCATTTCTGAGCAAAGCACTCGAAATCATTATAAGCAATCAATTAAAAATATACTTTCGCAACAATAACCTCATCACAAAACATCAGTCTGGTTTTCGAGCGAAGCATTCCTGTACTACCGCACTTTTAAAAGTATGCGAAGATATTCGGTCTGGTTTAGACAAAGACATGCTAGGTTTAATTGTTTTTCTGGACTTTTCAAAAGCTTTCGACTGCATAAATCATAGTCTTCTTGTGAAAAAACTTAGTTCCCAATTCTCGCTGCATGACTCATTGTGTAATCTTGTGACGTCATATCTTGAAGATCGTTCACAATATGTTTATCTCCACAATAAACGCTCGTCAATTCTAAATGTTTCATCTGGTGTTCCTCAGGGCTCAGTGCTAGGCCCACTGTTATTTATAACTTTTATTAACGATATTGTTGATTGCTTTACTTCATGTGAGCATCATATATACGCTGATGACATACAGTTGTATAAGCTTTTTCCCAAATCCCAAAAGCATATAGCTTCAAGTGAAGTCAATTCGGAATTGGACAGAGTCCTCCAGTGGACAATTCGAAATGGTCTTAATCTAAATACCACTAAAACGAAAGCCATGCTCATCGATAGACGCAAAAACATCGAAGAGCGTCCTCTACTTTTGCTTAATAACTCCTCGATAGAGTATGTCGAAAGCTTCAAGAATCTTGGAGTGTATTTCAATAGTTCTCTCACATGGAACGCTCACATTAACCGTGTTGTAGCCAAAATGTATGGAGCCCTGCGAGGATTGAGTCCAACCTCAAAATTTTTGTCAAATGAAGTCAAGCTTAAACTTGTTAAATCCTTCATCTTACCCATTATTTTGTACTGCTGCGAACTCTTCTCGAATCTTGATCAGGAGTCACTAGGAAAGCTTATGGTGGCATATAATAGCTGCGCGAGATTCATATTTTGCATCGACAGATACACCCACATTTCTGCCTTCACCAAGAAAATAACCGGTTGCTCGTTAAAAAGCTTATTAAGCCATCGCACCATCATCATGCTTTACAAAATTATTCACTCCAAAGAACCAGACTATCTTTTCAGCTTATTAAGATTCGCTAGGTCTCAAAGAACTGTGCAACTCATTTTACCTGTGCATAAATATCTAGCAACCTCACGACATTTCTTTGTTCATGCGATAAATCTTTGGAATATGCTACCCACCCATATAAAACGAATAGATAACGCAAACACTTTCAAACAAAAATTATTGCAGCATTTCATTGATACTCAATAACTCTCATTGTAATCATCTTTTTATTTTAGTCTTGCTTTCTCTTTCACAATTTTACCCTACTCTCACTCATAATTTCTATACAAATCATTTTAATAAATCAAGTTTATATTCTAATTTATATATTAATTAATTAATGTTTTTATATTTTACTTTTCTTTAAAATCAAAATTGTAATAAAATCTATTTTCATTTTTGTTAATGTTTGTACACCCTTACAAGAGAAATCTTATCTGTACAATATATTATGTCCATAAATAAATAAATAAAAAAAAAATAAATAAAAATAAAAAAAACATTTTCTGATATTTTGTTCCAATATTCTGATACCAATATACACTAGATTTGTAAAAAAAAGAATGGCCCTCCGATTTTTTTTGTATGGTGGCAGTTAAAGTGTTAACTCTGGTAGGTTTCTCCAGTATTTTCCTTTTTGTTTTTTTCCCCTCTCTCTTTATTGAAAAAGAGAGGACTCCTTTGCCTATTCCACAGAAACCTTCCCATTTCCAACTCCACATAAACTTTCCCATTTCTTTTTGCTACTTAGTTTAGTTTGAAATCTTTTAGTGTAACTGAATTCTGGATACATGCTTTCCCTCGGTATTGTGATTTCAGGATGTTGCCTCCCTACGGCCAATATCTTCATTAGTTATCCTTAGAATAGCCCTCTTCGACTGGGATTAAATATGCTCGTATGTGTGAAGAGGTGTTAGTTCTAGTAGAACTTCCATGGATGCTGTTGGACATGTTTGCATGGCTCTGGTGATGCACATGCAGGCCAATCTCTGTCGCTTGTTGAGAGCAGCGATGACTGTATGTTGCTTCGTTTTTTCCACCCAGATGACTGAGGTATACGCAATCAACGGACGTCTGATCATTGTATTTACCTATCGCAATACTTTTGGAGTGCAACCCCAAGCTTTTTCCTGCGATGGATCTGAAGATCATGAATTTTCTTACCGCATTCAAACCAAAGTGGTTTTTGTTTAGAAATACTTCCAAAAATGTAACTTCCCTTCGGAATTCTATCTCTATTTAATTTAGCTTTATAGGCTTAAAGTGTAAAAGTTTATATTTCCTTGTAAATGACACAATGGTAGTTTTTGCCAGTTTTATTTTCAGCCCACTTCGTATTTCCCGTTTTAGCCAATTATTCCTGTAGTTCATCTGCTACAATGCTCCAAATTAATAAAAACGTTTCTTTTTAAACTACTTTAATATTCCCAAACTTATTTGTTTCGTTTAATTTAATAACAAATTGTTTAATTATAAATTGACTACAAAGGTACACGTACATTATTCGGATCAATGAATCCGAACCGAATTGAACTCTTTAAAAATTGTTCTTTTATTGATGTTTGAGCAAGTTTTTCCAGTCCAGTCCAGTCCAGTCCAGTCCAAGTGTTAACTAAAGGTTAACATAACCATAAACTTTACCAATAAAATCAAGCACCGAATCTTCAAAATCCGTCTGTACCAATTAGAAATCACTTAGCAAAATTGGTGCAATGCTATCATAAAAGTAAATATACACAAAAGAGCTCAAGCAACAGTTGATACCAATTTTATTAAACGTAAATGTTGTAAAATTCGTAGCAAACACACAGTACTAAACAATATATCGTTAACAGCTCTTGGCTGTGCCTCATTGACTGCCATTTGAGAATTTTTCGACATGCAGTTTAAACAATTGATTTTGATTTTTATTTGAAACACTCGGTTTTATGTTTTTTTGTTGTTTTTTTTTTTTTTTTTTTGTTATTGTTGTAATAACATTTGAATAGCATGAACTGTGTTTAAAGCTTCTATCCTCTCTTTCTTGCAGCTTCCACACAAGTTAAACCAACAAAATTCTTATCAATGAATAAGTTTTACGCATCGTTTCTATTGCTTGCGTTCTGCACAACTTACGTCTGCTGCGAACCCTATGCGGAGCACTCGGCAAATGCCGCAAATCAACCGAATTCGCTACTTACAGAAGCAGATGCCGATAACCGAAATGCTGATGTGGACGCGTCCAATTATGACAAGCGCGTTGAACGTTATGCTTTTGGTCTGGGTCGTCGAGCCTATACATACACCAATGGTGGCAATGGAGTAAAGCGTCTGCCAGTCTACAATTTTGGTCTTGGCAAACGTGCCAGACCTTATTCTTTCGGTTTAGGAAAGCGTGCTGATTTCGAGGATGATGCTCAATATGATGCTGATTTCGACCATAATAGCTACAATCAACAGGGATTCATGGGTATGTTATCGAGTCGTAGCAGTAATGGAGTTGAGTTCATTTTAATAATGTTTTTTTTATGTCCGCAGATGAGAAACGTAATCGACCATACAGCTTCGGTTTAGGCAAACGTGATGGCTTGGAGGAGGTTGATCGAAGAGGTTATCCCAACAGATATGGATTCGGACTGGGAAGGCGTTAAGAACAGCACGCAGTTCTTACTAAGAGACTTGTTCGCGACGACTTTTTTAGCCTCTAAATTTTAATTGAAGTTAACGATTGTTTTTATTAAAACTGCTAATTTTAAATAGTATTTATCTTCACCAGATTACAGTCTAGGCTTATAGCAGGAAAGTGTATAATCATCCTTTAAAGGGTTTATGCAAAAAAAAAAAAAAAAAAATAGAAAAACTATCTTATAATTGGGTTATTAACTAAGAGAAACATTTTTTTTTTCAAATAAGAGCAGAACATTTGTGTGCTTAGATGTGTTATTATTTTAAATGAAGATAAAATAAATACATTTTGTAGATACATTCACAACAACAACAATCTTTAAACTCCTACTTAACGTTACTAATTGAGCGCCATCTGCCATTTTTATTTAAATTTCTTTTGTTGTTTCCCCCCCTCAATCACTTGTTGCAGCTACAATGCGTAGAACATCAAGCTCAAGTTTTAATCTATGTATGTGTCAACGTATTTATTATGATAAAATCAAAGAAATATCTTGCAAATGTACACTAGTCAATATAATGTTCAATTAAACATAAACATACAAACATATAAACCTACATGTTAAATAAAAAAAAAGGAAAAATATTTATGTTAATCAATGTAAAGTATTTTAAAATTGCATAATATAATCAAGCCCCATGCATAACTATTTAAACGATATATTTTAATTAATACTAAGGAACAACTCAACCCAATCAATCCGAGGAGTTGGCGTGTCCTTTGATCAGCATTATTTAAAAATTAAGTGAATTAGAAGTGATTTATTTGCGTGTAAAAATATCGTTAGTTTTATAAAGACAACAAGAGAAATAAATAAATAAATACTAATGCATTCGTTGTTGAATACAACAAGGAACAACAAAAACAAATCATTTCAATTCATATTTACGTATACTGTGAATTGTAAATTTGTTTAATATGGTTATTTAGAATAATTACACGGTGTAACAGTGAAAATAAACTCGGCTCGAGACATAGAAGAGGTTGTAGGTCTAGTTGAACATAAGATAACTGCATACTTAGTTTTTTGAATATACCCTCAAAATCGGGATTTGTGGTAAAAAAATCGATTTTAGGTAGGTGCATGTATAGTTTGTTATGTAACTCCGTTATATCTAGCTCAATTTTAAAAATTTAAACATTGATAAAAAGAAGAAAAATATACCTTTAATAAAATATACAGACTGTTTTTTTACAAAAAGAATTGACAAAGTTACAGGTAAAATAATTTGAAAATTTCTCATTTCTTTTTCATTTTTTCAACTTTAACAACGTTTTGTTAAAAAATTTTGTTTTTTGGCACTATTAGTTTTAGCAGGATTCTAAAAGCCTGTTAAATTTTGCGTTCAATAAGCTATCATTTACTTCAACTGGCTGAAATACAAATGCACTATCGAATTTTTAGTATTCGTAATAAAATACAAAAAATTTTAATTTTTTTTTTTTCTAAAACCTTTAGACCTTTTTTGTTTATATATATTATAATAGATTTCACGTTTTAGGGACTAGCAGTAGTCTGCCAGCATGTTTATGGAATTTTTTCCCTGAAAGCCGGTTTCTATAGCTTCCATCTCCTGGTGGAACTTTTCTCCTTGTTCATCACTAAACTGCCCAAGGCTATTCGGGAAAAAGTTTATATGGGAGTGCAAAAAATGTATTTTAATTGACATATTGCGGCCCATTTCTTTGTAGGCACTTAAAAAACCATTTAAAACATCTAAGTAATTTCGACTCTTCTTGTTGCCGAGGAAATAAATGCATAACGAAATAAAACTATTCCAAGCTCTTTTTTTCAACTGGATTTAATTTAGAAACGCAATCAGTGTTCAAGAAAATTTTCCGAATTTGTGGGCCCACAAATAAACCTAAGAATAACCGAAATGAATAAATAACTTTTATAAAAAATTTGAACGTGCATGATACTTTCTTTGATTTTGGCCTCACTTAACCTAGGAAACGCTGCAATCAGATTTTTTTTTTAGCTTAGAACCAAGGATTTCAGGTGGAATACCTATTCAGTCAAGTTTGCCTTGGTTCGAAAATGGGATGATAGATTAGTGAGAAGGAAAGGGCAATCAAGTGAAACACGTGTAGGATGTTCTAAGCGTGGTGGAAAGCCAAGGAAACATATGAATTTGAATCAGACGCAAGTGTTATGCCTTTACCTCAGTCAATTCAAGTTATAAGTCAATCTCATCCACAAACTTCTCTACCATCAACTACAACTTCATGTCGAAAATATTGATGAATTTTTAATTTCAGTTAATTAGAAATGAGGATAGAAAATTAAGAAAGGTTAAAAGCGAAGGACCATGGCCTGGCCAGGAATCGAACCCGGGACCTCTGGGGTGGCAGTCGAGCACGCTACCAACTCGACTACCGAGGCCGCGGTAGGATTACGTTTTCAGGTCGCACCAGTGGAATTTTCAAAACATATTTTTTGCCAACTTGAAATGAAGCACGCAGTGGCTACTCCTTTTGCTTATATTTATAGTCCCACGACTATCCCATTCGCAAATAATGCAAGGATACTTGGTATATCCACCTTGCATTCCAAACAGTATTTTTAGAGCCTTTAAGTCGGCGACATACATATATCAGAATTTAACATATCAAGAATCACACAAAAAGTTTTTAAATAAATCATACTCTTGCAAGATCCCTCAATAAACAAACGCCATTCATTCGGAGCGTGTTTGCGGTTAAAAACTGCAAACAGTTCCGTCACATCCGGGCAATACACCAGCTTTATGATAATATATATAAACGAGGTCAAAAAAACATTTTTAGAAAAAAAAAATTTTTTTTTGTATTTTATTACGAATACTAAAAATTCGATAGTGCATTTGTATTTCAGCCAATTGAAGTAAATGTTAGTTTGTTGAACGCAAAATTTAACAGGCTTTCAGAATCCTGCTAAAACTAATAGTGCCACAAAACAAAATTTGTTAACAAAACGTTGTTGAAGTTGAAAAAATTTAAAAAAAATGACAAATTTTCAAATTATTTTACCTGTAACTTTGTCATTTCTTTTTGTAAAAAACGGACTATATATTATATTAGGGGTATATTTTTCTTCTTTTTATTAATGTTTAAATTTTTAAAATTGAGCTAGATATAACGGAGTTACATGACAAACTATACATGCACCTACCTAAAATCGGTTTTTTGACCACAAATCCCGATTTTGAGGGTATATTCAAAAAACTAAGTATGCAGTTATCTTATGTTCAACCAGGCCTACTACCTCTTCTATGTCTCGAGGCAAGTTTTTTGATTTGTTTTCATTTTGTAACACCGTGTTATTTGTTTGGTATATTTTTAATTTTTGTGTTTTTATAATTTATAAAATTGAAATAAAACATGAAGAAGAAAAAACAAAATTTAAAATTTCAAGCAGCAGAAATAGTTACCCTGCAAACATTTTCTGAATGCCTCAAAAAAGAAATTACTCTTAAGAGTATTTCTTATGCGTGTTTTATGAGTACGCAATGAAAAGAAAGGAGTCTTTGATATGATTGTAAATGATTGCTCAAAAATAAGTCTCTAAAAAGAGTATTTTAATTAGTGTTTTATGAGTACACAATAAAAAGACTCCTAAAAGAGCCTTTAATTTGATTGTAAAATGATTTCCCAAAAATAAGACTCTTAAAAGAGTATTTTTATGCATGTTTTATGAGTATGCAATTAAAAAATCCTAAAGGAGTCTTTGATATGAAATGATTGCTCAAAAATAAGACTTTTAAAAGAGTCATTATTATGCTTGCTTTTGAGTTCTCATAAAAGGAACTCATTAACCTTCATCGGTCCCTTACTTCTAGAAACGAATAAGTTCCTTGTGTGTAAATTTTACACGCTTTTTCAAGAGCCATATTTTTATCGATGAATGAAATTAATGCGATCTAGTCGTTAAAAATTATTTATTATTCATTATTTTATTTATTTAAAAAAAAAAAAATTTTTTAAAAAACCAGCCAAAATCCTAGCTCGGTCGATTTGATGAAATTATATTAAAAAAATAACAGCTTGAAGTTGAAAAGTGTGTGTAAAATTTACACAAGGGACCGATTAAGGTTAAAAGGTTCTAAATAAGACAGTATTATGATTGTTCATAACAAAGACTCAAAAAAAGATTATACTTATATTGCATGATTTATGCGTAATTATAAAAGGGCCTCATCAAAAAATCTTATATACGAGTGTTTTATGAGAACTCGACAATTGGCCTCTGAGAGGATTTTATAAACTTTAAAGTTATATTTTTATCTTCTTAATATATAAAAATGTTGGTGCATATCAGAGATCTGCAATGAGTACTAATGAAATTATTATACTTAAGTCATGAGCCATGACTATTGGTGCAAATATGTACTTATACCAACTAAACAAAATACTTTGGCTCAATCCCACCAAAACCCAAAAATGTTCATAGTACTTCTACACACATGTGTGTCGTCAAATTATTACTCTATTAGTTCTGGTTCTCTAATTATCTTATGTGACTCACTTGTTCATGTGAGAGGAAAATAAGTATGGGTGAGTTCAGTATTATTTTGTGTTTTGCCTTTGTTTATTCTTTTTGCTGATTTGGTTACTTTTTCGTGTGAGAAAATGAATGAGTTGGGTATTATTTTGTATTGTGCCTTATGCTTTTTGCAAAACAATTAAAGTTTGTTTCAAAAAAATTTAAATAACAAGAAAGCTAAACTAAAAATGATTCCAAGTACTTAAATAATTGCACTTAACTCATGGTGTTTATTGGTGTTGTGAGTCATTACCGTATGCAAAATAAATACATTGAGTCAATGAGAGATTTGAGCACTGCACCGGTTCATATCAGCAGATAACTTATTCTTTGTTGCTTTATGTGAAGTGAGCGAACGAGTATGAGTGGATATGAGTGCAAATTCTTCTTTGACTTAAATCCACTAACACTTATTCTTGTGTTAGTCAACCAATGACTCAAAAACGAGAATAATTGCAGGTCTCTGGTGCATATGTATGTCTGACCATCACGGCTGGTCCTCTGTAACTTGTAATGTGATGGTAATTTGTGAGAATGTGAATATTTTTTCGAAGTGAATGCTCTAATACGTCATAATTTATCTTTCAGTCGTTCAGCATGCAGTTGAGGAGCTTGCAGAATAGAATGAAGGGGTACGTGTTAATATTTCTAAGTGAAATTTTTAACTTTAAATTTTTCTACAATTAATTTTTATTTGAAATGTTTTGAAAAAAGATATTTTTGTCATTTTTTTTTTTTATTTTTCAATTATAAGATATTTCAAATAAATTTTAATCTAAAAATATGTATACTATTTCAGCCTAAAAGGATCATTATTACTTCTATGAGTTCTGAAAGTCTTCAGTATGAGTCTTTAAAAATGGAATCTTTTTGGAATGGAATGGAAACATGATTCTTGAAAGAGTAATAAATATGGCTATTAAAAGTCTTAATTTTGAGTCCAAAAGACTAATTTATATGAGTTCTAAAAGAGTATTTATTATGAGTATTTAAAAATTCTTTATTATGAGTCTTAAAAGAGTATTAAATATGAGTCTTAAAAGGGTTTCAATTTTGAGTCCAAAAAGACTAATTTATATGAGTTCTAAAAGAGTCTTTATTTAGAGTATTTAAAGAGTCTTTATTATGAGTCTTAAAAAAGTGTTAAACATGAGCCTTAAAAGAGTCTTAATTTTGAGTCCAAAAAACTTATTTATATGAGTTCTAAAAGAGTATGTATTATGAGTATTTAAAGATTCTTTCTTATGAATCTCAAAAGAGTATTAAATGTGAGTCTTAAAAGAGTCTTAATTTTGAGTCCAAAAAGACTCATTTAAATGAGTTCTAAAAGAGTCTTTGTGATGATTCTTTAAAGAGCCTTTATTATGACTCTTGAAAGAGTATTATATATGAGTCTTAAAGGAGTCTTAATTTTCAGTCCAAAATGAGACATAAAGCAGTCATTATTATGAATAATATTTTGAAGCCCACAACCTACGAAAATGTACTCGTAAAAGAGTCTTTTTTGAGCGCATTATGACGATAAAAACTCATTTATATAAGTCTTAAAGGAGTCTTTTAAGAGTCATAATGTTTGCTGGGTAAGAATAAAATATTTTTATCCGGTGAGAAACTATTCATTATCATTACTCTTCATTATAAATTGAAAGGATACTGTTCTCGTTTAAATAATAGAAGGAGCGTTTGATCACTTTTAACTTTTTATAACTTAAAAAAAAAATGGCCAAAAAGTTAAATTGAGTATTAAGGGCTCATTTAAGTTTTTTAAGCGAAAAAAAATAGGTAACTTTTTTTTATAACTACACAACTATTAAAAATATTTTTAGTAGCTTAGTGAAGCACCTGAAGTATGCAGATGTGATGATCACGAATTTTTGGAGCTCGGTCATAAAAAAAAAAAAAAAATTAAATAATATAGGTTCTGCTAACACTTCTTGAGCTTTCAATCGAAGAATTTTAAAAAACACCGATTTCGGACTTAAAAATTCTTACTTTTAAGGTTATAAATGAGTATTTCTTTAAAATAAAAATCGAACGAACAAAGTACCAGTTTTAGTTGCTAAACTAGTGGGTAAAATTTGGTTTAGATCCTTGGTATAGTTTTCGAGTAATGTTGGTCATCAGTTTTAAAAAGCACTTTTCAAGAGAAACGCCTTTAAGTTTTCGCTTTCCTGAGTAAGACGCTTCGAGACAAATGTGTAATTTTTTCTTTTTTAAACTTAATCATCTATTCCTTAAAACTTTCTGAGCATATTTTAAGATGTTATACATTCGAAAATTGGAAAAAACCAAAATTATTTTTGGTCGCCAAAAAACTTTAGTGGGTCCTAAAGATACATCCATCACTTACTAGTATTTTAAAAAACTTTTTAAAACTATTTATTATAGTTCTTAAAAGCTAAAAACTTTGAAAATAATTTTGCGGTAAGTATTCTACACACTAGCGACGGGTTAAGCATTGAAGAAATTTGCCAAAAAAGCATTTTCTATTTTCCTTGTAAGCATTTTGCGGATTCAGTTCAAATCTGATTATAAAATTGTATTCTATGAATTATATAATTATTTTTGTAAATAAGTAAATGGTTCATTGGATATAAGTAAATGGAGTAAATTGCGTACGGATTGACTGATCGGAAGGGTTAATTTATGGATTGCAATAGTTTAGAGTTTCTTCTAAAGTTGGTAATTTTGATAAAGTTTTTGTGAAATAAAACCTTTTGATTGACTTTATCTGAGTTCTTTGCAATATTAAAGTTACGAGCTTTAATATCAAAAAGTTTTCATCTCGTTAATCGAGATTTAATATTGCTCTGCCGTATTCCTAGCTCGGTCTAGCAATCGCTACTCGAGTAAATAGTGCTCTTGAGTGCTACCCAGGGATCTCAATTTTAAACACGTTAGAATTTCTGCATTTATTTCTTCATTTCTAATCAACTGAAATTGAAAATTTGTCAATATTTACGATTTATCAAATTAAAGGTTGAAAAAACACCTTTACAATGCTGCAACTTTGACCCCTCTACGGCCTCTATTTACGGAGATATGAGCATTTGAAGTTTAGCATTTTGTTTTCATTGTAAAATTTGAAACTCGTATCGCACAAGGACAATTTAGGTATCAAATAAAAGGTTGAAAAAACACCTTTACAATGCTGCAACTTTGACCCCTCTACGGCCTCTATTTACGGAGATATGAGCATTTGAAGTTTAGCATTTTGTAAAATTTGAAACTCGTATCGCACAAGGACAATTTAGGTATCAAATTAAAGGTTGAAAAAACACCTTTACAATGCTGCAACTTTGACCCCTCTACGGCCTCTATTTACGGAGATATGAGCATTTGAAGTTTAGCATTTTGTTTTCATTGTAAAATTTGAAACTCGTATCGCACAAGGACAATTAAGGTATCAAATTAAAGGTTGAAAAAACACCTTTACAATGCTGCAACTTTGACCCCTCTACGGCCTCTATTTACGGAGATATGAGCATTTGAAGTTTAGCATTTTGTAAAATTTGAAACTCGTATCGCACAAGGACAATTTAGGTATCAAATTAAAGGTTGAAAAAACACCTTTACAATGCTGCAACTTTGACCCCTCTACGGCCTCTATTTACGGAGATATGAGCATTTGAAGTTTAGCATTTTGTAAAATTTGAAACTCGTATCGCACAAGGACAATTTAGGTATCAAATTAAAGGTTGAAAAAACACCTTTACAATGCTGCAACTTTGACCCCTCTACGGCCTCTATTTACGGAGATATGAGCATTTGAAGTTTAGCATTTTGTAAAATTTGAAACTCGTATCGCACAAGGACAATTTAGGTATCAAATTAAAGGTTGAAAAAACACCTTTACAATGCTGCAACTTTGACCCCTCTACGGCCTCTATTTACGGAGATATGAGCATTTGAAGTTTAGCATTTTGTAAAATTTGAAACTCGTATCGCACAAGGACAATTTAGGTATCAAATTAAAGGTTGAAAAAACACCTTTACAATGCTGCAACTTTGACCCCTCTACGGCCTCTATTTACGGAGATATGAGCATTTGAAGTTTAGCATTTTGTTTTCATTGTAAAATTTGAAACTCGTATCGCACAAGGACAATTTAGGTATAAAATTAAAGGTTGAAAAAACACCTTTACAATGCTGCAACTTTGACCCCTCTACGGCCTCTATTTACGGAGATATGAGCATTTGAAGTTTAGCATTTTGTAAAATTTGAAACTCGTATCGCACAAGGACAATTTAGGTATCAAATTAAAGGTTGAAAAAAACACCTTTACAATGCTGCAACTTTGACCCCTCTACGGCCTCTATTTACGGAGATATGAGCATTTGAAGTTTAGCTTTTTGTTTTCATTGTAAAATTTGAAACTCGTATCGCACAAGGACAATTTAGGTATCAAATTAAAGGTTGAAAAAACACCTTTACAATGCTGCAACTTTGACCCCTCTACGGCCTCTATTTACGGAGATATGAGCATTTGAAGTTTAGCATTTTGTAAAATTTGAAACTCGTATCGCACAAGGACAATTTAGGTATCAAATTAAAGGTTGAAAAAAACACCTTTACAATGCTGCAACTTTGACCCCTCTATGGCCTCTATTTACGGAGATATGAGCATTTGAAGTTTAGCATTTTGTAAAATTTGAAACTCGTATCGCACAAGGACAATTTAGGTATCAAATTAAAGGTTGAAAAAACACCTTTACAATGCTGCAACTTTGACCCCTCTACGGCCTCTATTTACGGAGATATGAGCATTTGAAGTTTAGCATTTTGTTTTCATTGTAAAATTTGAAACTCGTATCGCACAAGGACAATTTAGGTATCAAATTAAAGGTTGAAAAAACACCTTTACAATGCTGCAACTTTGACCCCTCTACGGCCTCTATTTACGGAGATATGAGCATTTGAAGTTTAGCATTTTGTTTTCATTGTAAAATTTGAAACTCGTATCGCACAAGGACAATTTAGGTATCAAATTAAAGGTTGAAAAACACCTTTACAACGTTGCAACTTTGACCCCTCTACGGCCTCTATTTACGGAGATATGAGCATTTAAGTTTAGCATTTTGTTTTCATTGTAAAATTTGAAACTCGTATCGCACAAGGACAATTTAGGTATCAAATTAAAGGTTGAAAAAACACCTTTACAATGCTGCAACTTTGACCCCTCTACGGCCTCTATTTACGGAGATATGAGCATTTGAAGTTTAGCATTTTGTTTTCATTGTAAAATTTGAAACTCGTATCGCACAAGGACAATTTAGGTATCAAATTAAAGGTTGAAAAAACACCTTTACAATGCTGCAACTTTGACCCCTCTACGGCCTCTATTTACGGAGATATGAGCATTTGAAGTTTAGCATTTTGTAAAATTTGAAACTCGTATCGCACAAGGACAATTTAGGTATCAAATTAAAGGTTGAAAAAACACCTTTACAATGCTGCAACTTTGACCCCTCTACGGCCTCTATTTACGGAGATATGAGCATTTGAAGTTTAGCATATTGTTTTCATTGTAAAATTTGAAACTCGTATCGCACAAGGACAATTTAGGTATCAAATTAAAGGTTGAAAAAACACCTTTACAATGCTGCAACTTTGACCCCTCTACGGCCTCTATTTACGGAGATATGAGCATTTGAAGTTTAGCATTTTGTAAAATTTGAAACTCGTATCGCACAAGGACAATTAAGGTATCAAATTAAAGGTTGAAAAAACACCTTTACAATGCTGCAACTTTGACCCCTCTACGGCCTCTATTTACGGAGATATGAGCATTTGAAGTTTAGCATTTTGTAAAATTTGAAACTCGTATCGCACAAGGACAATTTAGGTATCAAATTAAAGGTTGAAAAAACACCTTTACAATGCTGCAACTTTGACCCCTCTACGGCCTCTATTTACGGAGATATGAGCATTTGAAGTTTAGCATTTTGTTTTCATTGTAAAATTTGAAACTCGTATCGCACAAGGACAATTTAGGTATCAAATTAAAGGTTGAAAAAACACCTTTACAATGCTGCAACTTTGACCCCTCTACGGCCTCTATTTACGGAGATATGAGCATTTGAAGTTTAGCATTTTGTTTTCATTGTAAAATTTGAAACTCGTATCGCACAAGGACAATTAAGGTATCAAATTAAAGGTTGAAAAAACACCTTTACAATGCTGCAACTTTGACCCCTCTACGGCCTCTATTTACGGAGATATGAGCATTTGAAGTTTAGCATTTTGTAAAATTTGAAACTCGTATCGCACAAGGACAATTTAGGTATCAAATTAAAGGTTGAAAAAACACCTTTACAATGCTGCAACTTTGACCCCTCTACGGCCTCTATTTACGGAGATATGAGCATTTGAAGTTTAGCATTTTGTAAAATTTGAAACTCGTATCGCACAAGGACAATTTAGGTATCAAATTAAAGGTTGAAAAAACACCTTTACAATGCTGCAACTTTGACCCCTCTACGGCCTCTATTTACGGAGATATGAGCATTTGAAGTTTAGCATTTTGTAAAATTTGAAACTCGTATCGCACAAGGACAATTTAGGTATCAAATTAAAGGTTGAAAAAAACACCTTTACAATGCTGCAACTTTGACCCCTCTACGGCCTCTATTTACGGAGATATGAGCATTTGAAGTTTAGCATTTTGTAAAATTTGAAACTCGTATCGCACAAGGACAATTTAGGTATCAAATTAAAGGTTGAAAAAACACCTTTACAATGCTGCAACTTTGACCCCTCTACGGCCTCTATTTACGGAGATATGAGCATTTGAAGTTTAGCATTTTGTTTTCATTGTAAAATTTGAAACTCGTATCGCACAAGGACAATTTAGGTATCAAATTAAAGGTTGAAAAAACACCTTTACAATGCTGCAACTTTGACCCCTCTACGGCCTCTATTTACGGAGATATGAGCATTTGAAGTTTAGCATTTTGTTTTCATTGTAAAATTTGAAACTCGTATCGCACAAGGACAATTTAGGTATCAAATTAAAGGTTGAAAAAACACCTTTACAATGCTGCAACTTTGACCCCTCTACGGCCTCTATTTACGGAGATATGAGCATTTGAAGTTTAGCATTTTGTAAAATTTGAAACTCGTATCGCACAAGGACAATTTAGGTATCAAATTAAAGGTTGAAAAAACACCTTTACAATGCTGCAACTTTGACCCCTCTACGGCCTCTATTTACGGAGATATGAGCATTTGAAGTTTAGCATTTTGTAAAATTTGAAACTCGTATCGCACAAGGACAATTTAGGTATCAAATTAAAGGTTGAAAAAACACCTTTACAATGCTGCAACTTTGACCCCTCTACGGCCTCTATTTACGGAGATATGAGCATTTGAAGTTTAGCATTTTGTAAAATTTGAAACTCGTATCGCACAAGGACAATTTAGGTATCAAATTAAAGGTTGAAAAAAACACCTTTACAATGCTGCAACTTTGACCCCTCTACGGCCTCTATTTACGGAGATATGAGCATTTGAAGTTTAGCATTTTGTAAAATTTGAAACTCGTATCGCACAAGGACAATTTAGGTATCAAATTAAAGGTTGAAAAAACACCTTTACAATGCTGCAACTTTGACCCCTCTACGGCCTCTATTTACGGAGATATGAGCATTTGAAGTTTAGCATTTTGTTTTCATTGTAAAATTTGAAACTCGTATCGCACAAGGACAATTTAGGTATCAAATTAAAGGTTGAAAAAACACCTTTACAATGCTGCAACTTTGACCCCTCTACGGCCTCTATTTACGGAGATATGAGCATTTGAAGTTTAGCATTTTGTAAAATTTGAAACTCGTATCGCACAAGGACAATTTAGGTATCAAATTAAAGGTTGAAAAAACACCTTTACAATGCTGCAACTTTGACCCCTCTACGGCCTCTATTTACGGAGATATGAGCATTTGAAGTTTAGCATTTTGTAAAATTTGAAACTCGTATCGCACAAGGACAATTTAGGTATCAAATTAAAGGTTGAAAAAACACCTTTACAATGCTGCAACTTTGACCCCTCTACGGCCTCTATTTACGGAGATATGAGCATTTGAAGTTTAGCATTTTGTAAAATTTGAAACTCGTATCGCACAAGGACAATTTAGGTATCAAATTAAAGGTTGAAAAAAACACCTTTACAATGCTGCAACTTTGACCCCTCTACGGCCTCTATTTACGGAGATATGAGCATTTGAAGTTTAGCATTTTGTAAAATTTGAAACTCGTATCGCACAAGGACAATTTAGGTATCAAATTAAAGGTTGAAAAAACACCTTTACAATGCTGCAACTTTGACCCCTCTACGGCCTCTATTTACGGAGATATGAGCATTTGAAGTTTAGCATTTTGTTTTCATTGTAAAATTTGAAACTCGTATCGCACAAGGACAATTTAGGTATCAAATTAAAGGTTGAAAAAAACACCTTTACAATGCTGCAACTTTGACCCCTCTACGGCCTCTATTTACGGAGATATGAGCATTTGAAGTTTAGCATTTTGTAAAATTTGAAACTCGTATCGCACAAGGACAATTTAGGTATCAAATTAAAGGTTGAAAAAACACCTTTACAATGCTGCAACTTTGACCCCTCTACGGCCTCTATTTACGGAGATATGAGCATTTGAAGTTTAGCATTTTGTAAAATTTGAAACTCGTATCGCACAAGGACAATTTAGGTATCAAATTAAAGGTTGAAAAAACACCTTTACAATGCTGCAACTTTGACCCCTCTACGGCCTCTATTTACGGAGATATGAGCATTTGAAGTTTAGCATTTTGTAAAATTTGAAACTCGTATCGCACAAGGACAATTTAGGTATCAAATTAAAGGTTGAAAAAACACCTTTACAATGCTGCAACTTTGACCCCTCTACGGCCTCTATTTACGGAGATATGAGCATTTGAAGTTTAGCATATTGTTTTCATTGTAAAATTTGAAACTCGTATCGCACAAGGACAATTTAGGTATCAAATTAAAGGTTGAAAAAACACCTTTACAATGCTGCAACTTTGACCCCTCTACGGCCTCTATTTACGGAGATATGAGCATTTGAAGTTTAGCTTTTTGTTTTCATTGTAAAATTTGAAACTCGTATCGCACAAGGACAATTTAGGTATCAAATTAAAGGTTGAAAAAACACCTTTACAATGCTGCAACTTTGACCCCTCTACGGCCTCTATTTACGGAGATATGAGCATTTGAAGTTTAGCATTTTGTTTTCATTGTAAAATTTGAAACTCGTATCGCACAAGGACAATTTAGGTATCAAATTAAAGGTTGAAAAAAACACCTTTACAATGCTGCAACTTTGACCCCTCTACGGCCTCTATTTACGGAGATATGAGCATTTGAAGTTTAGCATTTTGTAAAATTTGAAACTCGTATCGCACAAGGACAATTTAGGTATCAAATTAAAGGTTGAAAAAACACCTTTACAATGCTGCAACTTTGACCCCTCTACGGCCTCTATTTACGGAGATATGAGCATTTGAAGTTTAGCATTTTGTAAAATTTGAAACTCGTATCGCACAAGGACAATTTAGGTATCAAATTAAAGGTTGAAAAAACACCTTTACAATGCTGCAACTTTGACCCCTCTACGGCCTCTATTTACGGAGATATGAGCATTTGAAGTTTAGCTTTTTGTTTTCATTGTAAAATTTGAAACTCGTATCGCACAAGGACAATTTAGGTATCAAATTAAAGGTTGAAAAAAACACCTTTACAATGCTGCAACTTTGACCCCTCTACGGCCTCTATTTACGGAGATATGAGCATTTGAAGTTTAGCATTTTGTAAAATTTGAAACTCGTATCGCACAAGGACAATTTAGGTATCAAATTAAAGGTTGAAAAAACACCTTTGCAATGCTGCAACTTTGACCCCTCTACGGCCTCTATTTACGGAGATATGAGCATTTGAAGTTTAGCATTTTGTTTTCATTGTAAAATTTGAAACTCGTATCGCACAAGGACAATTTAGGTATCAAATTAAAGGTTGAAAAACACCTTTACAACGTTGCAACTTTGACCCCTCTACGGCCTCTATTTACGGAGATATGAGCATTTGAAGTTTAGCATTTTGTTTTCATTGTAAAATTTGAAACTCGTATCGCACAAGGACAATTTAGGTATCAAATTAAAGGTTGAAAAAACACCTTTACAATGCTGCAACTTTGACCCCTCTACGGCCTCTATTTACGGAGATATGAGCATTTGAAGTTTAGCATTTTGTTTTCATTGTAAAATTTGAAACTCGTATCGCACAAGGACAATTTAGGTATCAAATTAAAGGTTGAAAAAACACCTTTACAATGCTGCAACTTTGACCCCTCTACGGCCTCTATTTATGGAGATATGAGCATTTGAAGTTTAGCATTTTGTAAAATTTGAAACTCGTATCGCACAAGGACAATTTAGGTATCAAATTAAAGGTTGAAAAAACACCTTTACAATGCTGCAACTTTGACCCCTCTACGGCCTCTATTTACGGAGATATGAGCATTTGAAGTTTAGCATTTTGTAAAATTTGAAACTCGTATCGCACAAGGACAATTAAGGTATCAAATTAAAGGTTGAAAAAACACCTTTACAATGCTGCAACTTTGACCCCTCTACGGCCTCTATTTACGGAGATATGAGCATTTGAAGTTTAGCATTTTGTAAAATTTGAAACTCGTATCGCACAAGGACAATTAAGGTATCAAATTAAAGGTTGAAAAAACACCTTTACAATGCTGCAACTTTGACCCCTCTACGGCCTCTATTTACGGAGATATGAGCATTTGAAGTTTAGCATTTTGTTTTCATTGTAAAATTTGAAACTCGTATCGCACAAGGACAATTTAGGTATCAAATTAAAGGTTGAAAAAACACCTTTACAATGCTGCAACTTTGACCCCTCTACGGCCTCTATTTACGGAGATATGAGCATTTGAAGTTTAGCATTTTGTTTTCATTGTAAAATTTGAAACTCGTATCGCACAAGGACAATTTAGGTATCAAATTAAAGGTTGAAAAAACACCTTTGCAATGCTGCAACTTTGACCCCTCTACGGCCTCTATTTTCGGAGATATGAGCATTTGAAGTTTAGCATTTTGTAAAATTTGAAACTCGTATCGCACAAGGACAATTTAGGTATCAAATTAAAGGTTGAAAAAACACCTTTACAATGCTGCAACTTTGACCCCTCTACGGCCTCTATTTACGGAAATATGAGCATTTGAAGTTTAGCATTTTGTAAAATTTGAAACTCGTATCGCACAAGGACAATTTAGGTATCAAATTAAAGGTTGAAAAAACACCTTTACAATGCTGCAACTTTGACCCCTCTACGGCCTCTATTTACGGAGATATGAGCATTTGAAGTTTAGCATTTTGTTTTCATTGTAAAATTTGAAACTCGTATCGCACAAGGACAATTTAGGTATCAAATTAAAGGTTGAAAAAACACCTTTACAATGCTGCAACTTTTACCCCTCTACGGCCTCTATTTACGGAGATATGAGCATTTGAAGTTTAGCATTTTGTTTTCATTGTAAAATTTGAAACTCGTATCGCACAAGGACAATTTAGGTATCAAATTAAAGGTGAAAAAACACCTTTACAATGCTGCAACTTTGACCCCTCTACGGCCTCTATTTACGGAGATATGAGCATTTGAAGTTTAGCATTTTGTAAAATTTGAAACTCGTATCGCACAAGGACAATTTAGGTATCAAATTAAAGGTTGAAAAAACACCTTTACAATGCTGCAACTTTGGCCCTTCTACGGCCTCTATTTACGGAGATATGAGCATTTGAAGTTTAGCTTTTTGTTTTCATTGTAAAATTTGAAACTCGTATCGCACAAGGACAATTTAGGTATCAAATTAAAGGTTGAAAAAACACCTTTACAATGCTGCAACTTTGACCCCTCTACGGCCTCTATTTACGGAGATATGAGCATTTGAAGTTTAGCATTTTGTTTTCATTGTAAAATTTGAAACTCGTATCGCACAAGGACAATTTAGGTATCAAATTAAAGGTTGAAAAAACACCTTTACAATGCTGCAACTTTGACCCCTCTACGGCCTCTATTTACGGAGATATGAGCATTTGAAGTTTAGCATTTTGTAAAATTTGAAACTCGTATCGCACAAGGACAATTAAGGTATCAAATTAAAGGTTGAAAAAACACCTTTACAATGCTGCAACTTTGACCCCTCTACGGCCTCTATTTACGGAGATATGAGCATTTGAAGTTTAGCATTTTGTAAAATTTGAAACTCGTATCGCACAAGGACAATTAAGGTATCAAATTAAAGGTTGAAAAAACACCTTTACAATGCTGCAACTTTGACCCCTCTACGGCCTCTATTTACGGAGATATGAGCATTTGAAGTTTAGCATTTTGTTTTCATTGTAAAATTTGAAACTCGTATCGCACAAGGACAATTTAGGTATCAAATTAAAGGTTGAAAAAACACCTTTACAATGCTGCAACTTTGACCCCTCTACGGCCTCTATTTACGGAGATATGAGCATTTGAAGTTTAGCATTTTGTTTTCATTGTAAAATTTGAAACTCGTATCGCACAAGGACAATTTAGGTATCAAATTAAAGGTTGAAAAAACACCTTT